>JANAVB010041017.1:900119-1083503 GCA_029216955.1 Iris pallida | reverse complement strand
TATATATATATATATATATATATATTAATATGCACGTGGCTGTACGCATTCTAATTAGGGGTGAGCATATTCGGTTTTGAACCGAAAACCGAACCGAATAAGAGATTCGGTTCGGTTTTAAAAAAAATCGGTTCGGTTTCGGCTTTAAAAATACTAGATTCTTATTCGGTTTTGGTTTTGGGTTCGGTTTCGGTCCAAAACCGAATAAGAAAAATTTAGTATTATATATATATAGATATATAGATATATATATTATATATATATATATATATATATATATATATAGATATAATATATATATATTATTTAGTTTATATATAAAAATATATATATATATATATATATATATATATATATATATATATATATATATATATATATAAACTATATATTTAGTTTATATATATATATATATATATAATATATATATATATATATATATATATATCTATATATATATATATATAATAGAATTATATATATTATATAGTTATTATATATATATATATATAT
The DNA here is from genome assembly GCA_029216955.1 of Iris pallida. Classification (NCBI taxonomy): domain Eukaryota; kingdom Viridiplantae; phylum Streptophyta; class Magnoliopsida; order Asparagales; family Iridaceae; genus Iris; species Iris pallida. Next base: position 1,082,990 of record JANAVB010041017.1, on the reverse strand, counting down.
ATATATATATATATATATATATATATATATATATAATATATATATCTATATTAGGTATATACTAATATATATAGTAATTATAGGTATATAATAAATATATCTAGGTATATATAGTTATTATATATTAAACAAAAAAACCCAAAAACCGAATAAATCGAAAACGAACCGATTTAATTCAGTTCGGTCGGTTCGGTTCGGTTCGGTTATTTACCAATTCGGTTCGGTTTCGGTTTTGCTTATTCGGTTTCGGTCCAATTCGATTTTAACTTATTCGGTTCGGTTGGAACCGAATAAACCGAATACTCACCCCTAATTATAATCTTTGTAATTTTTTTATTTGGGTAGAGTAAAAGATATCATAATAGCAAACTAATTTTTTTAAATGTAATTACCTAGCTGCCCTAATTTAATGAACAATTTTAATTAGTAGTTATATAAAGGTACATTTGAAAAAAAAAATCGGTGAAGCATACTTTCCTTATTATAGTAGAATAATATATATATATATATATATATATATATATATATATATATATATATATATCTTTTTTCTTTTTTTTTTCTTTTTTTGAAGCAATGGGTAATTGTTGCGAACTCGCCTCCACTGAGGCTCGAACTCTGACCACTTGGGCCACATGCATCACTCTTAACCACTAGGCTAGAGGTCATTTGCTATATATATATATATATATATATATATATATATATATATATATATATATATATATATATATATATATATATATTGTCTATATTTATATATTGTCACGATCCGTTATCCAAATTGCTGGGCCGGGCCGAGCCATGTCCAACCTACGCTTGGTGAAAGCGTAGTAAGCTGTTCTAAGTATAGACAATAAAGGATCTAAGCTGCTAACAGTTCTAATATAACATTTAAAAGGTTCATCACAACACAGCATCTATAAGCGAAAGTAAAATAAGTATAGACTTAATAATACACTTCCAAAGTATCAAACTGGAGACAAAGTCCAGTGACAACAAGCTAGTCTAAACAGTTCAATAACTAAGCCAAAAAGAATCTAAGCGAGACTACCAAGCGAGGTTCCCTGCGGGGACTTCCTCGGGAGCAAAAGCCTGGTCCTTTGTAGTGGGTCCATAGAAAGGATCACAGAGCAAATCTTCCTCCGAAAGTATGCCTACAACGTTATCCTGTCAGGACGGTAGCAAGTACTGATTCTACAAACTAAACATACTGAGCATGGAATGAAAAGAGATGTAATAAATAAGAATCATGTCATATCTCATGTCGTATCACAATCATGTCATATCACAAATCTATCATGTCAGGAATACATTTCATCATGGCAATATATGTTTGTTTTAAAGTTTAAAACTGTAGCATGTACGTGATCAATCAATAGGTAAATAGGATGTACAGTGGTACATATCAATTTTCTGAAGTGTACATACGTACACTTAACGGCATTGGTGTATATCCATACACAAACGCGGGATCAGACATACGACAAAGTTGCATATAGAATGTAACAGTGCACGGTAAATACATACGGAGAAGGGGGACATGATCACGTACTCTACTAACAGTTTTTCCATAACCCAGATTCTAACATGTGAGAGATACGAGAACAGTTTAAAACATATGAAAGATACCGGGAGCAGTATAAGCATGGTAGGTACTGAGAGCAGTATAAAACATGTGGAAGGTCCCAGGGGCGGAGGGACTGTGAGTGTGCACTGGGCTGTAGCCAAGTGCAAAAATAATTGCTAACTTTTTTTTTATAGAGCCCATCTCTTATCACTAACTAGCCCAGGTAGCCCTCTAGCCCATAAGTAGCTTCTTGTAATGTCTCCAGCAACTTAAGTCTAGCCCATCTCTTGTCAAAAAAAAAAAGTTTGAAGGAAAATTGCAGCTCTCCCCGACCCCGAGGCCCGAGCGGCAGTCATCCCTTCCCCTGCTGCTCTCCAGTCCGACCGACGGTGCGCCGGTGGCTGCTCCTCCCTTCTCTCATCCTCTCCAGTCCAACCGATAGGGCTCGTCCTTTGGTAAAACTCTAGCCCTCAATTTTTTCTAAAACCCTAATTCCCAAATTTTTTGTTTTGATTTTATGAGGCTTTGATCTTAATTAATTCACTATTTAATAGGACCCATCGGGTGCTCTCCCCGTCCCCCGACCGTCTCCAGCTCGAGTCCCCGACCGTCTTCTCTGGTAAAAACCTTAACCTCCTAATTTTATAAAACAAACCCCTAAATTTTTGATGTTTGATTTGATGTTAATTACTTCACTATTTATTAGGACTTGGAGTATATAATGGAAAATCAAGGAAACAAGAGAAAGAAAACCCTATTTTCATTCTTTAAACCAAGGGGTGAAACATCCCGAAGTGAAAGTCTTCCACCTCCTTCGAATGTTAATATTTCAACCCCAAGTGTTGATCATAGGGATGAGTTAATAGTTGATCTAAATTCTCTTGAACGAGACTCAGGTTTACGAATTCCGATACATGGACATTCTGTTAATTATAGGGATGAAATCAGACGGACATATATCAAAATGGGTCCATATCAGCCGAAATTGCCATCATTTCCACTGTCTGAGTTCGGAAACAATCTCGTCGATTTCAATACTCTTGGTTCCAACAATTTCCTTGGTTAGAGTACTCTCCTTCAAAGGATGCAGCATTTTGTTTCCCATGTTATCTTTTTGAAAATGATAATGCTCTCCATTGCACATTGACTGTCGAAGGGTTTAAAAATTGGAAGTGAGTTAATGAGGGAACTCGATGTGTGTTTTTGACACATATGGGAGGTCCCACATCTACCCATAGATATTCTATAAAAGCTATGGAAGATTTATCAAATGTTACTCAACATATTGATAAAGTGATTAATGCACAATCTTCCGAAGAAGTTTCGAAGAATCGTTTACGGCTTAAGATGACAATTGCTAGTATTCGGTGGCTCAGTTTGCAAGCATGTGCATTCAGAGGTCATGATGAATCACCGGCTTCTAATAATCGTAGAAACTTCATAGAGATGATAAAATTGATGGGGAGTTTGAATGTCAACATTGATGATGTTGTATTGGAGAAAGCTCCAAAGAATGCACAATATACTTCACCAACTATTCAGAAAGAGATTTTGCATATCATGGCCAACATGGTGAGAAGTAAAATCCGTGAAGAAGTTGGGGATGCAAAGTTTTGTATTTTGGTTGATGAAGCCAGAGATGCGTCTAACAGAGAGCAGATGGCTATGTTTTAAGGTTTGTTGATGTTCATGGTATCCTAAATGAGCGTTTCTTTGAGATTGTGCATGTTGGGGACACCGTTGCTTCAACCCTGAAGAAACAAATATCTGATGTACTTACTCGGTATGACTTACATATCCACAATATGCGAGGGCAAGGATATGATGGTGCTAGCAATATACGTGGAGCATGGAATGGATTACAAGCCTTATTTCTTAGAGATTGTCCATATGCATATTTTGTTCATTGTTTTGCACGCAGACTACAACTAGCTCTAGTTGCAGCAGCTAGTAATGAGACTTCAGTTTTGGCTATTCTTTTCGAAATTGACTACCATTGTCAATCTTGTTAGTGCTTCTCCTAAGCGTCATACTGAGTTACAATCTACTCAAGCAATTGAGATTGCACATATGGTGGCTAGCGGTGAACGTGATACTAGTAGAGGGGCTAATCAGATTGATAGTTTGCAAAGGGCTGGAAGTACTCGATGGAGCTCTCATTTTGATTCTATTTGCAGCTTAATCGATATGTATCAAGCAACTATTAAAGTGCTTGAAAGCATGGTAAATGATGGTTCCTCTAATTCTATGCGTGGGAAAGCAGCTGGTTCTTTGCTTGTGATGAAGTCTTTTGATTTCATATTCATATTGTACTTGATGCATAAAGTCATGGGAATTACAAACTTGCTTTGTCAGGCTTTACAACAAAAATCTTTGGACATCTTGAATGCAATGGATCTAGTATCCTCAACTAAAAGATTGGTTCAAACTTTAAGAGATGATGGTTTTGGTGGTCTTCTTAGTTATGTGGAATCAGTTTGCAAAAAATATGACATTAATATACATAATATGAGTGCTTGTTACAGAGGGGCTAGAGGTCGTTCTTGCCAGCAACGAGATTCTGTTACATTTGAGCATCACTATCACTTTGACATATTCAACTCTACAATAGATTTTCAATTGGAAGAGTTGAATAATAGATTCAATGATGAGGCAGTAGAAATCCTTAAGTTGAGCTCTCCTTTACAACCAAATGATTACTTCAAATCATTTGATATTGATCATCTGTGCACTCTTGCGGAGAAGTTTTACCCGGCTGATTTCAATGATCAAGATATGCATTATTTGAGATGTCAGTTAGAGCATTATCAGGTTGATGTACTTCACCATGAGAAGTTCCAAAATATATCAACCATTTCTGAGTTATGCCGGGTCATTAGTTGAAACAAACAAGTCACAGTACTACAATCTGATTGAAACTCTTCCTGTGTCCACAGCAACTACAGAACGAGCATCTTCAGCTATGAAACTTATTAAAACTAATCTGAGAAGTAAAATGGACGATAAATTCTTAGCCGATGCTATGGTTATTTACATTGAACGAGAAATTGCTGAAGATATTGACTCAGATTCTATCATAGATGAATTCTATTCTCTAAAGAACCGAAGAGTGCAACTTCGATAGGGTATATTTCTTCTTTTTTGTTTCTTTTTGTTCACCATTAATAAATGCACATGCATTTGTTCAAATTAATGATTTGTTTGCATGTATTTGTTCACTATGGCATCATGTATTTGTTTCAATCAGTCATAGGTGACTAATACTGATACATATTGGTCAATACTGATACATTTTGGTCTTACCTGAACTTTTTTTGGCCTATGGTGTTTTAGGTTCAGTTCTTGCCTAGCTATTTCACTGTGGTATTTGCAAGTTCATGGTTGTTTACCCAACTTTTAAATGTGTTATAAAAGACAATGTAATGTGGCATCGCGATATATGGAGTTAGAAGTCGTGAACAAGCTTAATTGTTTTATTCAAGAACCTTACCAGTTCCAGTTATTTGATCCAATTGAAATTTGATAATTTTCTATTAATTATCATACAATGAAATCATTCTTTTGCAGTTCCCTCCATGTTACAAGGACATGAGTTTTTGGATCAGCGACGCTTTCACCGAAAATAATTTATGTCCAGTCGTAAGAGGAATTGCTGGGGATCTTGTAGAGGAGGCATGATTAACTATTTTTTCCCCTTCTTCTTCTTGATTTCATATGAATTTCCAATTGTACGACAACTTTCATGACTCTTGTCTAATTGCAGGTAAAATTGATTGACAATTTCACAAACAAAAAGGGGATGACTAGCCACTATTATAGAATTGCATACCGGTCAATGGAGCGTTCGCTTATTGATGATGAAATAAACCAGTTGTAGGTGCATAAATGTTTGTCTGTATAGTAATTATTTTCTGGGATGCCTTTCTTTATTGGGGACATATATAGCTAAGTTACTGTTTATGTTGTGGATGCAGTGGAATGTTAGGGAAGCTGTGGAGAGTAAACTAAAAGTTACATTAAGATGAAGATGGATATTCGACTTTGAAAGTTTTTATGCTATTGTAGCAAAATCAGATACAAGTGCAACAAACTGAATGTTGGAGGTTATGTTATTTTCAAATTATACTAAGCATGAAAAGGAGTAGAAAATGGAAGCTGTTCATTCTAATTGGCCAAGCAGAGAGGTGGAAGCTGTTCATTCTAATTGGCATATCCAAGGATGTCATCACAATTATAATTATTCTAAGCAGATGGTGTTCTTGTGCAGCAGACACCAAGTAGACTCTATACTGTATTGTGTCAAGCACTGGAAAAATTTGTAAGTATCATCGCTTTCAAGATTTCCATAGAATCAGCTTTAACTCCATATCCGAAACTATGCACTATATTTTTCATTAGTAGTTATACTTCCTTTCTCAACGTATGCACTGGCTTTTAAATTTTATATTCACTCACTTTGTGAATGTGCCTTCCTGTCATGTTGGAGCTTGCCAAACTTTAAGCAAACATACAAATGATTCCATGTTGAATTGTGGAAATTATATGGAGAATTATTTAAATTATTTACTTTTATTTTGCATGTTAGAGGCCTGTGTCGGAGATTGTTTGCAGGAATGTCTTCCTTGAATTATTTACTTTTACTTTGTGAATGTGCCTTCCTTGGCTCTGTTTGCAGGAATTTTGGTCCTGTGGACTAGTTTGATTCGCCTCATGAACTGATTGATCACTGATCTTTATCCAATTCTAACTAGGTTTTGTGAATGCTGGTCATACTTATTGGATTTGAGAGAGATCAACTGAAGGTATTACATGTCACAATAATAGAGGTCAGAGTACCTAAGTAGTTCCACTAAATGCAACATGGCCTATATAGTATAGATAATTAAGACAATGGGAATGAGTATGGAAAGGCTTTCCATTGAATTCGTTTTGTTTTTTAGGTCGAACACGAACTTGCACATTTTTCTTTCTATTGTCTAATTTGATTAAGCATTAATCATCGGTTTATACGGTCACGACTGTCTAGATACATGAGGATTTAACTACAAGCCAACAGTCTTCTATGGTCATGAGCAAGCCTATTGTCTCAATCTCAAGCAAGCAACAATAGTTACAAGATGTCAGAGCACCAAATATATAATAGCAAGGCGTCCCATACATTACATATTGGATGATCATGAAGCTAGTCGTACAAAATATCAAGACTAGCAAGAGTTCAGTCATACATGATCAACCCTAGGATATGTCAATCATGTTACAGCCCGTAGGCAGACAGTAAATAAGGTACAATACGAGCTAGCACGTGCTCGCCGGCTAAACGCCTCAAAAGAATAATTTTTTACAATAAAGTGGGAGGTCAAAAAGAAACCCACTCGTTGCCAGGGTTACGCCTGGTGGTCACCATATGGCTGGAAGATAGGTGGATCCTCTGGTGCTGCTCTGATATCTGGCCACACAAAACCAGCTGGGTCAGACCCCAGAAAGAGCAAGTGCCACAAAGGAGGCTTCACTTAGGAACTAAAACCAACATATCACAATAGAATATTAAGGATAAATAATAAATAAAGAACTAATAATAATAGAGATAACAACAGTAAACTGAGTACGAAGAAACCATTCAAGTAGCCAGGTGATCACAACCCTTAAACCAAACAAGGACCGGGGTTACAGCCCTTCACCTGAATAGAAACCCGTCTTAAATACTATTGGTACAGTGAAGACAATAAACAAAGAGAGGACACAGAACTGCTCCGGGAGCCAGGTTACAACCCTTAAACCAAATAAGGACCAGGGTTGTAACCCTTCGCCTGAATAGAACTGGACCCATGATCTTTATTGCTAAGACCAGTATAAATAATCATGGTATTAAGGTAAGGTAAAACATGACGAACATGGCATGGAGTTGCAATAAGACGATAAACGAAGAGAGGACACAGAACTGCTCCGGGAGTCAGGTTACAACCCTTAAACAAACAAGGACCGGGGTTGTAACCCTTCGCATGAACAGAACTGGACCCCCGATCGTTATTGTTAAGACAAGCATCAATAATCATGTCATGTCACAATCTTGCACAGGATCAGGATAAGACTAAGCTGGAATAAACTCCATCCAATCAATCACGGCCAATCAAGAGTACGGCTTGATACTTTTAACTAACTAGGGTTATCACAGACCTAGTTACTAGTAAGATGCAATAAGATTATCCCAACAGCCACAAGCCCTGCAGACCATCCGATTATCCAGGTCGAATATCCGTTTATGAAGAATGCAACACGTGACTGTGTGCTGGAAATGTGCCCTACTCGTCGGTAGGCTACAAGTCCACTGAATGCACCCAGATAACAGGATTGCCTGTAGCTGGGAATCTCTTCATGTCTACTGAATTATTCTAGTTTATTAGTCCTTAGTCAATTACTGTAGGTATCCCTGACCGTGATACTCAGGGATCCCTATCCTAGACATGATGCAAGACAGTACTGGTTTATTTGTACAAACGCAATCGCCCACGGTGTCCAGGTCATTCATACTTGTCATGTCAGGCTGGCTGTCGTAACAGCATGTCGTGATATATTATGTCAGTTTACTTGTTAAGAGTGCGCCACGGCGGGCCACTACCGTATTCAGGAATTATGCCAGAATTTATATGACATAGACATAAATGAGACATTTTAATAATAATAATAATAATAATAGAGGAGGAGACTGTGGAGGGAGCCATGCAGTTAAGGGAATAGAGCTCATGCGGCCAGGAATAATAGAGCTTATGCGGCTTGGGATTCAGGAGTCCATGCGGCTGGGCCCTGGAGGAAGACAGGATCTTATGCGGCTCGAATAATGCAAGTCCATGCGGCCGGGAAGGAGTGGGCGCATGCGGCTGGGGAGTGCAGGGCGCACGCGGCTAAGGGTTCGGGTCATATGCGGCTGAGCAAGGGAACAACTCATGCGGCTGGAAATGAAGGCGGCTTATGCGGCTAGAAATGCAAGTGCTCATGCGGCTGCGGACATGCAAGTGCTTTTGCGGCTGAGTTCAAGTGGGATCTCATGCGGCTGAGAATTGCCAAGTCTTATGCGGCTGCAGTGAGTTGACTTCATGCGGCTGAAAGGTTAATGCGCCATGCAGCTAAGTGAAGTCAAGGCCATATGCGGCTGGAAAGAGACTTGTCGCATGAATGTTCATGCGGTCAAGTAATTCATGCGGCTGAAAGACGGTGCTTCTTCTCCACTGATCCGAGAAGAATAGCCATGAAATTCATGGCTTCAAAGCTTCATAAACCCTTCATCCGAAGTCGAAATTCAGACTTCCATAGATCAAAATGGGGCAGAACGAAATTCTCTACAACATGGAACCATAAAAACTTGAAAATAATAATGTTAAGTAGATCAAAACCCAAAAAAACCGAATAAACTTAGATCTACACAAATAGAGCTATGGAAATTAGAAATGCTAAGTACTAAAGTGTGTTAGAATCTCGAGAGGAAGAGAATGGAACAATAAAAACGAAGTTCCTCCGTGAAACAAGTTGCACTTGCCTAAGCCCTACTCCCTAGTAGGTAAGAAGTAAGGATGGAGAATAAGAAATAAGGGAGGGAATTAATGAGAAGAGAGAGAAGGAAGGGGTTAATAAATGGTGAGGAGGTGGTAGGTAAGGGTTCTCCAACAAAACCGAACCAAACCAATAAGCCGAACTGAACCAAGATAAACCATGGCCAAGCAAATAGAATACCCAAATATATCATGCAAGGAAACATGCAATACGAAACAAAATACGTACACGTATACCAAGATACGTAATACGAACAACAGACATTACACAAGTCTTCTAGGGTCAGCTGCCCCGAAGCTACGCATGATAATTGTGAATCATCACCGTAGGACAGTTTTACTATGAACCATGCTATATCTTATTTCAGAACCAAATCACGTTTCGACGATTTCTATGCGACTATTCAATTTCGGACAAAACCATTTCTATCGGCGCAACTGATGCGCAACTATCCTTCGAGTAAAGTCATGCACTCCGTCGATGATTCTGCTATTCACGAGCATCTACTCGCATTGAGTTCGAGTCTATCTTATTTGTGGTATCTTATTTGTGGTCGACACACGAGATGCTATACGCATCGAGCAATCGTCGATGACTTATAGTCTCGTCTTGATCAATCATAAAGTTCATGATCAACCAGTTCGTTCATTCTCGTATTGTTATTTACAAAATTTTGATAGCGCGAGGCACACTCTATTTGTATTCTCACATCGTGCTTACGTTTCCTTACGTATCAATCTCGATACGTCGTATCAATTTCGATAGCGTATGGGTCAACTTTGATTTTGTTTCAACGTCGACAACTTGGATTGCATACGTCCAAGTTCTCCACAAACACTTCCGTACATCTCGAATCATTTCTCGATTCGTTGCATTCCGTTATGCTTTGATCGCGTAACCGAGTTACCGACTATCCAACATCGAACTCTCAAGTTATATGATCATGCCCTCTAAGTTTTTGTGTGTTTCAGTCATACTCAAATAAGTTTTATCGTAACGTAACCAACTATCTCTTAGGCACGGCTATCCGAATCAACCAATATTTTTATCGAAATCTTAAGTCACGCGATTCGATTACACTTTGCATCGGCTAACATTTCTATCGAGATCGTAAGTCGTGCGATTCGATTCGCCTCGCCCAACATTTCTATCGAGATCGCAAGTCGTGCGATTCATTTGTAAGTTCGAGTTTTCCTTTCCCGTCGATCCGATTATTGCTTCAAGGCATAATCGTTCCGCTAGTCTCGGTCGTCCGACCGACTTATAATTTTCGTTCGACGTATCATTCATTGATAGGAGTCTCGCCTTATCGTCCCAACCAATTTTCGAAGAACACTTGCATTAACATACCGTCATACAAATTTCCAATCGAGTCTCAGTACTCTTCCGTCCGTTGCAGACAAACCTTCCGTAATTCTCACAACGCGTCGATGCAATTCATCGCACAAGTGGTATATCATATACCACTCAGAATTGAGTCATTCATCTCATACGTGGTATGGCATATACCACTCAGAAATTAAATTATTTTTCTCGCGTTATACGCGGTATGAACCAATAATCTCTTCCGACTCACGATTTTCGCAGTGATCGTGCTTGATCACAACCGTAACTTTGATTAATCAAAATCCGACACAACTCGGCCAATATTTTCGTTTGCCAACATAAGTTTGGTGTGCAACCGAACGATTCGTTCTATCGATTTACGATTTCAGTTCCTTTCGTTGCATCTCGTGTAATAATTCATTCTCGATATCCGTTGCACTCCGTACAACGATTTTACTTTGACATGCATTGCACCACGTGCAACAATATACTTTCGATACGTATTGCACATCGTGCAACGACTTATTTTCGACATTCATTGCACCTCATGCAACGATTTATTTTCAACATCTGTTGCGCCTCGTGGAACAATTTATTCTCGACTTTCAAAGTCAATGCTCAAATCCGTTCAACACATTCGATATTGACTTATTACTTTCATTGCAACACATTATTTAAGTTTCCGCATTGGTGCAACCAATATTCACAACCCATTGTACTTCGTGCATCGTTTCATTTCTCATTCAACATGTTACATTGCAACAACATCCCAAATCGTATTTCACAATTTGTTGCACTTGCAGCAACTAATATTTCACGGCTCGTTGTATTCAATACAACAAAACGTTTCACGACTTTCTCCGCAATATCATGTAAATTCGAAGTACTTGCGGTAACGTTACCCGACTTTGTATTAGACTTATTGTATGTAACATCCAGTGCGACATCGAGTAGAGTCAAGAGTGATTTCGATTGGTGGTGGGCAACTCTTTGAAATTGAAACAAAGCAAACGTCCTGAGAAAATTGAGCCTATAGCTCTGATACCAATTTGTCACGCCCCGACCCGGAATCACCCGAATTATCATCCTCGCAGGGGGCGTGATGCCGCACGAGCCTGGAGTTGCGCTCGTGCAAGACAAGATAACAAGTTCTCAAATGGTTATCTTTGAGTTGATATTAGCAACGAAAGAAAAATAGAGTATACGAAACAATTCTCTTTATTGATATTCGAACTGAGATTACAAAGGCTTTCAATAGCCCAACTAAATTTGCTAGGTTGGCTACAACACTCAAGTTCTCTCTTGCCCACAAAGGATTTCACCATTCCATATATAATGCCTTATATATCTCGGCCACATCAATCCTGTTGTAAGTCCGAGCGTCAATGCGATTGCACGCTTCAAACGCTACGGCATTCCATGTCTCTGCGCGATCAAGCGAGCTCCGTCACGAGCGATCCATTTCCTACACCCTGTATGAAAGCTGGTGGAGGATCAGTACGTTCATCCTCGCATGTACTGACGAAAAACCAACTTTCTAAACCAATATTTTAGTATTTGTGTTCAATCATGCAACTTAGCTTATGATCTTGCTATATTCTCCTTAGGGTCAATTTAATGGCATATTCGAAAGCGTAAAGCATGTTATCATGGCAAGCATATTATTCGAATTGAATAGGCAAGCATGCAAGAAAATCTCGTGTTTGTTTCGTAGCGCGATTTTTTACCAAGTCGACGCACTCGCCCTTGCACTGACGCAAGGTAAATACGTCCCATTTTTTTCCTGTCATGTTATAAGTACTCTCTAAGCAGGATCTATATGCGCATGATACATACGTGCCTGCACTTTCAACCCATCGTTCCTTAACTATATGAAGGTCGTTGTCGTATTCGCGCCAAAATGGACTAAAGGCGTTTCTCTTTTTCTTTTCTTTCTTTATTTTCTCTCTTTCTTTTCTTTCTCGAATTGGATAGCCCGGTGTCTCTCTAGTGGATTGTTGTCCCAATTACGGAGATCTATCGATGTATACCATCATTTGTGACTTTTTACATCTCGCTAAGCAGTCGCTAATCGTCTTACGGATGTGCGCCTATCAAAGATTATATTCCTCCTAGGCCGAACGGTCCCGATGCCCCGGCACAACCCGTTCGGAGGGAACGTTCCATACACAGAAGATTATCACAATTATCTCAAGTCCATTCGACCATGCAACGCCCTATTTTCAAACAACCAAACATAGTCTTGAGCCCGAGACTCAGACTTTATCAAACAACCAAACATAGTCTTGAGTTCGAGACTCAAACTTTATCATCTCGTATTTCTTCCATTAACTTTCTATGATCTTACATTTCATACTTCGTTTCAATGTTCAATGGCATCATGTCTTAACTCAATGTTCGTCAACCGAACGACCCGAAGGTCCCGAACACCTTTCGAGGTATCATGTCATATCCGACAGTTCTGGCACATTCATGCCACAACTGTATTATTTCGCAACGAAGCCATCTTTTATGATCTCATGCACATAGTCACATTTCGACACATTTGTCATCTTTTCCCTCGCGTCGTACATTTGGTGCACGCATCGAAGGCGTATTTCCATGTTCTATGACTTAGTGTTCAATGTTCGTGGCTTGCACGCTAGGGCGCTCGCCTTGTCTTTCAATGTGCTAGCCTTTCTAACTCGTGCGCGAAGGCACGGAATGGCTCGTGCACGAATGCACTCGCAGAATACAGTTATCCCATGTTCTTGCGGCTTGCGCACCGAAGCGCTCGCCTTTGCGATATCCAATGTCCCATAGCGACTCGTGCATTTGATGCACGTTTTATTTCAATTGTTCTAACTAGTGTTCGACATATACTACGATTTATCTTCCGATCGGACCACGTCCGTGGCGTCGATAATGTTAACTTAACATACAATAATATATTCTGACTTAGGCATGAAGGAGTAAAAAGAAGAGTCAATCCTCCCACCTTGGGTCGATACGCCTTGTCGTTTCGTCGAGCCGATGCGGCTCGATTTCATAACTTCGTTTCACGGCCAACTCTCCTGACTTAGCCATTCGAGCACTTCGTGCTTCATTGAATTATACGTCCGATTTGGCTTACCGTGCCCAAGTCCCAGCCCGTTGTGAGGCAGTGATTTGAGTTTTGTGGAGCCGTTGCGAATGAGGCAAAATGTCGACCTCTAATATTTCAGCGTAAACGTATAGCCTGCACACAAAATCAACTAAAATCAATACTTGTAACGATTCGGACTTGCGCCTTGGTCGATTCGATTTCTTAGAATTTTTGAGCCGTCTCAACGCACTTATCCTTCGGAGCAATGCGGCGCTTCGCATCGATTCGACTCGATGCATTCTTTGGGACAATGCAACTCTTCGCATCGACTTAGTTCGATGCATTGTTCGGGACAACATAACTCTTTTATCGATTCGCATCGATACATTTTATTCGGTCAACGCGACTCTTTGAATCAATGTCTCAGCATAATATCACTTCCAACAACCAAATGCAACCCGCAAGAGTTGCTTAATTGTTATTTGTGTGATATTATTGTCGCAACTACCAGACGTTGTTAAAATTCATTGGTTCCCATCGGTGCTAGTGCTACAGACAATATAAAAATGTTGTTTGTGTGTTCCAAAAATTTATTAATCGTTTCTTTACTTGATTTAAGTTGACAATTAAGATATTTAGAAAGTAATAATATAATAAAAAATTGCAGAGAAAAGCAAAGAGGAAGCAACCTTTAACGTAATCGTAAATATATAAAAAAAAATTCATAAACATACCAATTATTAACAATCCAGTTACGGTGACATTGTCCACATGTATGAAGAGCATTTATAGGTATAGCATGTCATAGGGTTGGAAAAATTATTTTACTCTCACAATACACCAATAAAACTAAAGGAGGTATCAAAATTTTGATATCTCCTTTGTATGACAAATGGGCCCATCCTTAAACTTTATGTCAACACGTTTTACGAAGTGAGAAGGAGGCTCACTTACCATACAATGGAGGTATCAAAATTTTGATACCTCCATCTGTATCAAAGTTTTCTCCACATATTTGATAACATTCATTGGATTGCAGAAAAATTTGTGCATGCACTCATTCCAATACCATTTGATGGATGGTACCGAAGGGTAGGGGTGAGCGTCGGTACAATCGGTCGGTATTTGGTTGAACTTTTCGGTACTTTTTTAAATCGGTATTTAAAAAATCAATACCAATATCGTACCATTTGGAATCGATTTTTTCGGTTTCGGTTAAATCGGTATTCGGTCGATTTTTGTTCGGTATCGATATTTTACCAATTAACATTTGATCAATCAACACACTTAATATTGTAGAACCTCTTAACCTATAATTATTTTTTTGCTTTTTTGGAACCATTAAATTTTAAAGTCAAGTCTCTACCAACCAAACAATTAAACAAAATTATTAGAACAATATATAACAAGTCGCAAATACCTAAAAATGGGTTTAAAAGATCAAATATGGTCACTATAAGGCCTCGTTTGGTTCACGGAATCAAGGAATCCGGAAAGAAAACTTGTTCCTTTCCTTTGTTTGGTAACCACAAATTTGGGAAACACTTTCCTAACATGGGGGAAAATATGAGGGAAAATGGTTCCTCTCATGACCCATGGGATTCATTTTTCCTCCTCCTTTCCCAACATTAATTACAAACATTATGACAAAAGTAGCCTTGTTTTATTACCTATTTTACCAATTAACTCTTCATTATAATTATGTTGGCATTGGATATTGTTGGAACAATGATATATTATTTCTTTCCTTTCCTACACCAACCAAACATAGGAAAGGAAATTTGATAGGAATTCTACTTTCCCATTCCCATGGAAAATACATGGGAATTGATTTACTTTCCGTGAACCAAACGAGGCATAAGTTCAATCTTTAGTATAAGTTTAAGTAACCAAAATTCACTTAAAAATTCTACGAGAATAAAAAAACATAAGCTCAAAAGATCAAAAACTCAATTTTTAGTATTCTTAACATAATTTCAAGTCCACTATAATCCATTCTAAGTGCTAAGAAACTGACCAAAACAAAGATAAAAATAAGAATTAGTAGTATAAAATTAATCACGAACAACATTCCCAAAAAAAAGTGTGTGTATATATATATATATATATATATATATATATATATATATTAAAAAAAAAATAATAAAATATATATATATATATATATATATATATATATATATATATATATATATATA
Organism: Iris pallida; assembly: GCA_029216955.1. Taxonomy (NCBI): domain Eukaryota; kingdom Viridiplantae; phylum Streptophyta; class Magnoliopsida; order Asparagales; family Iridaceae; genus Iris; species Iris pallida. The sequence goes on along the minus strand of JANAVB010041017.1, from coordinate 1,067,287 downwards.
TATATATATATATATATATATATGATTGGTTCGGTTCGGTATTTTCGGTATGATATTACACTCAAATCGTTACCATTACCATTATAGTATATTTTAATCGGTTCAACAATTCGGTATCGGTACATAATTTCGATTCAATTTTTCGGTATATTTTTAATCGATATTTAATCGATTTTTCGGTATCGGTCGGTATTTACTCACCCCTACCTAAGGATGAGTCCGACACACAGAATAATTTCTTGGTGGGAGAATGCAACAGGAACCTATATTCCGTAACCGTCGCATCACAGTTCACGAGGTAAACCCCTCCCACCGGTGGGTCCCACCGGTGCGTTCTACGTGGGTGTGCTGAAAAGGCTTTCATCCGCCTCTTGTCCGAGAGCGATGCTTCCTCCCCACAACAGCAACAACAACACTCTGACCGCTGCCTCCTCCCTCTCCTCTCCTCCTCCTCCTCTCCCGAGCTGCCGCGAAAAAAAAAAAAAAAGTTGTCGACGAGTTTTTTTTGCGAAAAGCCCCTTTCTTGAAGGTACTTATTTCACTCTCCTCGCAATTTTTTTTTTTTTTGCAGTTATCACCCTTTAATGTTTGCTTACTTGCACAGTGGAAACCGATAAAGCAGAGAAAGAGGAATATAAATTATATTTTTATTTTATTCTTCGTCAAGTCCTATTCTGCACTTTGCCCCCTTCGGAACGGAGGTTCCTATGGAAACCCTGGAAACACCCGAAACCCTAGCCGAGGGGGGAGCCGAAACCCTAGCAATGCCGGCGCCGGTGTCGCCCCCCGGCGGCGACCGGACCCCGTTCTCCGCCGGCGATCTCGTGTGGGGGAGGATCAGGGGCCACAGCTGGTGGCCCGGCCGCGTCTGCGGCCAGCCGGGGCCCGCGGACTGCGCCGCCGCCGCGGCGAAGCCCTGCCGATCCGTCCCCGTGGCCTACTTCGGCGAGGGCGTCGTCGTCTCCTGGTGCAGCCCTTCGCAGCTGAAGCCGTTCGTCGAGGGCTTCCAGCTGGCAGGCTCGAGCAGGTCGAAGGGCTTCGTCGCCGCGCTGGAGTCCGCGCTCTACGAGGTCGGGAAGTGCCTGGAGGTGCAGCTGGTGTGCTTCTGCGTGCCCGAAGAGGAAAGAAACGAGCTTGAGAGGTACTTCTTGATGAACCCCGGAGTCGGTAACTATTCGGCGGTCGAGTTTCTTAACCTGGTGAGGAATGTGGCTGTTGATTTGTCGGCGGTCGACCTTCTGGAGATAAGCAGGCTGCGCGGCTGGACGGTGGCGTACGAGAGGGGGTGCTCTTATGCGGATCCTAACGTGTGTCGCCGGCGGAAGGGGATAAAGGATCTCGTCGACAAGATCGATCTGGACGTGTCGCCATCTGATTTGGTGGAGGATAAGGAGGAGGAAGGGGAGACGACGACGGCACCAAACGAGAGGTCTCGTCGTGGTAAGAGAAGCATGGCTGTGCTGATCGCAGAAACAGATTTGGGTACGGTGGATGCCACTGATGGCGATGAGGAGAAGAAGAATGTAAGTGCCAAGTCTGAGAATAGTAATATGAAAGACGAAGATACGGGGCCAGGGAGAAGAGAGAGGAAAAAAAGCAAGTACCTGTCGCCTCCTTATACTGATTTGGCTGGCGGGTACAGTAAGCTTTTGAAGGCCTCAGAGGATATTTCGGAGACCAAACGGCAGAGAAGTTCCCGAGCTTTAGTCGCCCGGTCCTTGTCAGCTATCCAAAGTACGAACCTGAGGAGTTCTTGGAGGAAGAGGATGAGAAGAGCAGTCCTTTGCTTACATTTGATAGTGTATCTACCGTCGCGTTACTAGCTGAGTTTCTCACAGTGGCTATTAATCCCCTGCATTTGAAAAGGAACCGCATGGCTAGGACGGTTACGGGATTCTTCTCGAAATATAGAAGCTCGACATTTTCGAGTGGTGCAGAATTTGTTAGTTACCAAAAACATGTTGCCGAGTCTGTCAGTGCGAACATGGAAATCGTAAATAAAGAGGTGGTCAACGTTGAAATTGTGAATGAAGCGGTGATGAACGTGGAAAATGTGAATAAAGAGATGGGTGGTAGATCCGAAGAAGCTAAGAAGTCCAAAGAGAAAAGAGGGAGGAGGAAAGATAAAGCTAATGGAGAATGCGATCAATCTGGGACAAAAGATAAAGCTGCGAGGAAGAGGAAAATGGTGAAGGAAGGGGCTAATGCTGAAACTCCAGCGAGTCTGAAGGTCGTGCCAGTTTCTCTTTCGGGTGAAATAAATTCTAGAAATATGGAGGGAAAGAGGAAGGCCGAGGGGAATGATGAAGTCAAAATAGATATGGAGCACAAGCCTCTGAATTTTGTGGAATCAGGCAAAAATGAGCAGAACCCTAATAATGGCAAAGAAGTGGCTGAGGGAAAACCCTTAGAAGTGGCTTGTGGGGACAGCAATGGTATCAAAGAAGCAAGTTTAGTGCAGAAGAAGAAGAGGAAAAGGAAGAAGAATGAGGGTGAAGCTCGCATCGGAGTTCCAACAGGTTTGGTCAACAGTCTCACCAATGGTTCTGAAGCTACTTGGAAGGTGGATTCTGCAGCTATTCACTTGTCATTTTCTCAAGGGATCAGTCTACCTTCCAAAGAAAATCTCATCTCTGAGTTTAGTAAGTACGGACCATTGATCGAGTCTGACGTTGAAGTGCTGAACGAAACCAGCAGTGCCCGAGTGGTGTTCCTGAGATCTGCCGACGCTGAGAAGGCCTTCAACGATAAGGCGGGGGCCTTTGGGCCTCCAGTTGCCAGTCACCGTCTTCATTATCTTACACGAAACCTAAACTATCCACCTGTTGTGCTGCCTGTTCCTCCAGTTCCAAGGCCTCCACTTCCCTACATTAGGAAAAACCTAGAGAGGATGATATCAAGTCTGAATGGAGGTAGTCCGGTGGAGAATGGTTCAGGGACTACCGAAGGGCTGAAACCGGAAGCCGCAGCTAATCTTGTTGGTGCGATGCAGGGGCTTCTGACGAAAGTTAATCAGATGCTGGGTGGCCCGGCTGCTGGTACCTCCACTTAGGCCTCGTCCTTTAAACAGCTTCTATATAAATAAGGCTCTATTCTCGTTGGTTAGACTCTTCCTTTCATCCCTTTTATGTCTGACTGTTCTAAACTGTTGTCTTTAGGTTGGTTATTGGCTAAACATTGTTCTAATCGATTTAGGTAGCTCCTGTGTATTGTAGACTAATTTGTCTCTGTTATGTAAGCTAATCAAGGCCTCATTTCGCCTTAAGTCATAATGCTAGCATATCCTAGGATTAGTGGTCATGCTTTCAGTTTCTTGTTGTTCATCTCTTTAGACAAAAATGCCCCATTTTGTTCAAGCGAAGCAGGGAAAAGATGAACCTATAAAGGCTGGGGATGGTCTGCAGAGCAAATAATGCTGAAGGTTTGTCTAATTCTTCAGCTATCTAATTTTGTCTTAATTTTGTACCGAGAGATGCCTAAAGTACTTACTCATTGTTTAGTAGTAAAAAATAAGACGCTAATAGACTAGTATTCCAAACTCAGCTTTGCATCATATATTTATACAACAATACAAACTCTGCAATACTTTATACTTGACAATTTAGTGATTTTACGTAGAGTGCTTGTGTTGATGTGCTCTATAATTATGAAAAGGTTAAACTATTGGCAAAATAATTGTCTAAGAAGATAACGGAAGTATAACCCCCAAATTTATGGGGCAATGCTTGTATGAAATATAAGGAGTTTCGTGATCATGAACAAATCAGTAAGTTGAGATTGTTTGGCTGTTCTTTTGCTATATCGATTATGTCTCATCTACACTTATGCGTGAGGCCTTTGGACTGATGTATCAAAGGTCTCTAATCTTCTAACTTCCATGTTCGCTAGCATATTTACTGTTCCATCAACTGCTTGTAGGCTTGCCGTTTCCTGTGTCAGGTGGGTGCCTAAATGTATATTAACACTAAATCCTAGATACTTAATAGTAATTTATTAACTCACTAAAAAAGTGTCACATAAAATTATTAACATAGTAATACTTAGAGTAGATTTCGACCCATGTTTACAGGAATTCACCATATAGATAACCTTCTAGTTTCGTCCATAGTTTCAGACCAATTTGGCTTCTCCATTGACCTTATGTCTGCCTCTCCATTGGTTCTGGGCCATGTGGCTGCTCAAATTAATAGGCGACAGCCATGATATCCAATAACTCATTTTCAGGCAGATACCACACATATAGCATTTATATGGCACTAAATGCTAGTGAACATAAAAGTTAGAATTATTTATAACTTACATGTCATGTATACTACAACTATTTATTTAATTTACGGATATGCGTTTTACTATATATGTAGTTCTGATGTGCATATGGTTTCTGAGAAAAAAAAAGAATTAGAACCTTTGTTTTAGCATTAGAGGCTAGAGCTGCTTCCTTTTAATTTTAGAATGCCTACCCGTGGATCTTAGGCCGACCCGAAAGTTTGGGGTAAGTCTATATTGTTGTGGTTGACCTGTGGATCTTAGATATCTAGTTACTCGGGTAAGGATATGATACAGCACCTGCAGACACAGATCAACACTGATTTTGGTATGGACTGGTATAATTTGGAATGCCCATGTTTTGCCCGATACTCTCCGGTGCAGACATAATATGACATCTCACCTATATGGAATATCCATGCTTCTTAGGTGATGATATTTCTAATATTTACTGTTATGTCATATTTGGAATTTTTCTTGCTCGTTGATATGAAAAATTAAAATTGAGTGAAATAGATGATTTTTTGAAAGGTTTAAGAGTGCACGTCATGAGCAATACTTTATTGGATACTTGACATTATTCTTAAGCGGTCTAAAATGTCAAAAAACTAGCTGGTTATATTTGGAAACTGGTGTATTATTTACATGTTCATTATCTTGTTACATTTGGAAACTGATGTTGTATTAGCTACATTTGGAAACTAGAGCTCCATATATATGGAGGTAAGCCTGCGTACATGGTGACCCTCTCTAGATCATGCGTAAGCAGGAGCCTCGTGGCACTAGGATGTTCTTTTATGATCAATATTTTCTTAATTTTGGCTCCACCAATCTCTTGACCTGTTGTTATTTCATTTTTCCCATTTATGCTTTGATGGTCCCCTGTTGAACTTCTCTTGATTATAAATGCAAGTTCTGTTTCATAAAAAATTGTATGAACCCATTTGTCCCTTCTAGCTTTCTTTTGATATCTATGACAAGTACCATATAATATTTTCTCAACTACCACAATCTACCCTACCTTTAGAGATGTGATGTGTTTAACATCTCTACATGTGTTATTTGTACTAAATCTAACATATACTGCATAATATGTTAAGGTCGGACTGTTTTTAAATGTAGAACCAGTTAACCTATATCAGTTGATCAAATTCTGTTATTCCACATGATTAGTTTCTAAATGGACCAACTGAATTACTCTATTATCAAGTACTTCTATATCACATGTGACCCTTGTTAGGGTTGTGCTTGTACTGCACTGCAAAGATATGTGTATGTCCTATATGTTGCTCAGTTTATTGATGATCTGAGATAGTGAGGTCCATGTTATGAATGTTGCTTTGCCATTTTCTATGCAAAAACTGCTGATTGAGGTTGCTCATAGCCTGTTTTGAGGCCAAGACTTGCCCTATGTTAGCATCAAGTGAATGTTTGCGACTTAAGCTACTTAGAGCATCTACGGTGGAGACACTCCAAACATATACCCCAAATTACTAGAAATTGTGAAAATTGTTACTTTTGGAGGGTCTCCTTAATATTGGCACGCTATGGTACACTCCAAACAAATATTTCAAATTAACACCCTTCCACTTTTTTCTCTTTATTTTCCTTTCTAGTTTGGTAAGATTTTTTTTCTCGCTCTTTTCACCCTCTTTATTTTCTTCTCTGTTTGGTAAAAATGATTAATTTGATGGGCCCATAAATTAATATAGCAGATCTAGGACACGCTCCAATACGGAGCGTTTCTTAGTTTTCTAGCAATGTTCAATTATGGACAAGTGCCCACTGAAGCCATCAAGTGCTATAAAATCTAACTGAAGTCAAAATGTAGTACTTGAAATCTCTTCAAATGTGGACGCTCTTAGGGTCTTTTTACCCATGGTGCTGATTTTTCTTTGATTATGTTTGTGTTGGGGAGCGATGGGGTGGTGACGCAGGATTGGAGGTTGATAAAGTATAAACTCAATTTTTTAAGATGGATTATGGACATTTTTTTCTTGTGTTTATGTTTAGTTTATAGATTTTTTTGTTGTATTTGTGTGAATTAATATTTGGTGAAGTCTGTGCTTAGTCAGAAATCTTTGAAGCATGAGCTAGTTATTTACAGGGAGTTGGAATTCAAACCCAAGTTCATGTTGTGTCAATGGGCCTTTGTGTTTAGGTGCTCAGAAAGCTTCATGTGGAGTTTCTAAAGTACTAATCACTGAAGCGTGTCGCATATTTTTTTTAGTTTCCTTTTATTTTTGCCTAGTTTATTTTGCTAGAATACCCCGTTGTAGAAGGATTTGGGAGTAGATGTTTATTTCTTTGATGGCTCTATAGCCAAATGGTAGAATAATTTTTTAATGAGCAAAGCAAATATCAAATGCCTGCAGATTCGATTTTGGAGAAGAAGTGTGTTTGATTGCAAGGTGGAAAATACGTAAAAAATTTCATGAAATTATTTTCCCAGGAAAAAATTTCATGAAAATTTAAAATTTACCATGGAAAACTTAATTTGGTTGTTTTATTGTCATTATTTTCCACGGAAAATAGTTACTTTCCATGGAAAATGATATTTTTCTATGGGTTAGACAAGTTTCATTTTCCACGAAAATATGGAAAATGATAGTTTTTGGAAAATAATTCCATGGAAAATATAAGCTATCAAACACTACAATTGGTGGAAAATTTGTGGTGGAAATAATTTTCATGGAAAAAAAAGCCCAATCAAACACAGCCTTAGTTTCTCGAGTGCAACCTTCTTCGGATCTGCAGGTGGTTTTTTTTTTTTTTTGGGTTGGAAAATAAAGTATTAGTTGAAAATTATGCCAACCCAAAGTTTCTGTCTAGTTGAACCAATTTTGTTCCCTGAGACTGAACTGCTGTTTCGGAAGATAGAATTGTGAGTAAAATTAAACCAACAGGTTTCTTTAACCGTTGTTGGGATTAAAGTTACTTTTCATCCGGAAATATTTAAAAAAAATTTATTACAATCTACCCACCTAAACGTCTTTACGGTTGGGAGCTCGAACCTTACCAGTTCCGTCTGGTATCCTTGCCGTTTTTCACATGAGCTACAGGTACTGGACAAATATATCATTCGTTTTGGGGCTTAATTGGGTGTTTTCTGACATTTTAAGGGTCATCTTACTACTACAGTACCTAAAAAAATAGGAAATCTTAAATCTAAAAACAAAAATGCTATTTGGCTCACAATTTTTTTTTTGGATGATATCATCTCCCATTATGTGGCATATGACATGGCTGATGACATGACAGTTGACATGGCAAAATTAAACACTAAAACTAATATTAATATTAATATTAATATCAAATTAACATGAACAGTAATATTAAAATAACATTAATATTAATATTAACTTTAACATTAACATTAAAATTAATATTAACATTAAATTAAAATTATCATTAACATTAATATTTAAATTAATATTAATATCAGATTAACATTAGTTTTAACATTAACATTAAAATTAGTATTAACATTAACAATAAAATTTGTTGGGTAATTAATTTTTTGGGTTAAAATATGATCAGCTGCAATGTCACTTGTCATGTCAGATGTCACATAATGGGAGATAATATTACCCAAAAATTTTGGGAGCCAAATAGCATAATTGATCTAAAAATAGAGATTTCATATTAGTCATATATTAGTAATATATAGAAAAGTTAAATTTTTTAGAATCTTTGAATTTTTGGGATCATGTACGATCGCACAACTTACAAACGATACAACCGATGATGTCCCGGGTTGTGCCACAGCATGATTCTTACGAGTCTAGCTTTCAAATGTCGTTGTTCCAGATTCAATCCACATAAGAGTGTGGGGTTGGTCGATTAGATTGCTGCTGGTTGGGTGTCAAGATCGGTAAGCCGACGTAAACGTAAAGTTGGATACGGCGTTTCGTAAGCAGATCTGCTCTGGGTCAGCATTGGCTTGTGTCGGGGTTTACGAATATGATGCCACCCGGTCCCACTCTTGTGGGCCCTACAAAATTACAAGCTTGACCATGCATCCCCAAGTGTACTACTGAAGTGAGCAGCATATGTTCACCATGTGGTTGAGAAACCTTTTCTCAACCGGAAGGTCCTATTCAAAACTTGGGTACAGTGCAAGGACAGTAAACATATTCGAATCGTATCGACATTCGTACAGCTATATTGTACGTATTTGGGTCATGTGCATTTACAAAATAAGATTCGGAGATTGAACCAGTTATATAGGATTGCAATCTTACATTGAATATATATATATATATATATATATATATATATATATATATATATATATATATTCGAAAAGTGTGCAAGTGCATTATGACAGCATGGGGGTGACATATAACCACCTTATTGTGAGGTGATTTTTTTTTTCACCTCACCTCACCTCCCTTATATATATAACCATGGCCCGTGGACAACGCCATCCAGCCAGCCTTGGTCCGGGAGCCGTGGTCACCGCCACCCAGCCGCTCCCGCGGGAATTCGATCCCAGGATCTTACCCCTGTGTGCCAACGGTCTTACCGGTGCACCACCGCGCCATTGGCCCCCCTCTCTCTCTCTCTCTCTCTCTCTCTCTCTCTCTCTCTATATATATATATATATATATATATATATATAAGTTCAATTAGTCAAAAAATAATAATAATAATAATAACTTTGTTTGTACACGTCTGCGGGGCAAGCGATAGGGAGGGTAGGGTGTTTCATTCTTTTTTTTTTTTTCTTTTTTTGAATATTAAATTAAAAATATTTAATTTTTGATGGTATCAAATTGCCATAATAAATTTTTTTTTGGATATCAAGTTAAAAAACTAAAATAGTTGAAGATATAATATTCAATAGTTAAAGGTTGCAAGCCATCCCAATAATTTTCTGAAACAAATTTATAATGCAACTAGAACAAGTCATATATTCTTCCTCGAAGCAAAACACACATTGTTCGACAACATAATAAAATATGTTTTAGTTAATACATCTGACCTATCAAAATGGAAAATATAAGAAGAGTAAGAAGAAGAAAAATAGTTGAGACAAACATCATATTAGTAAGCATTAATTAATTACTCTTCCCTCCATTAATTACCATTAGATATCCAGAGGGAAGAAGGAGAACATAAACACACTCAAAAAATGCAACGGCATGCACTAGTACGTAGGAAAGACGGACACGGAACCAGCATCGATCGTATCGTATCGTATCGGTCCACATTGCGGGGGACTAAGGCCCGTGTCCGTTGATCATCCCTGCCCACAACCCTATCGATCCGTTCGAGGAGTACCCGAACGCATCGCCGCAGCCCTGCTCGGGCCACTCGAGCGACAACATGCGATTCCCCGGCTTCGCCTGCTCCTCCTCCTGTCCTCCGAACGGCATCACCAGCCTCTGGCAGGCCTCGTCGACGATCGAGTAGCCGAGCGGGGCGACGCCAGCATTGTTGTCCCCCGGCCCGATGCTGAGGCCGCCGCCAGCGAAGTGGCTGCCCGGGATGTCGAACAAGAAGTTGAGGCTGGAGAGATGGAGATCCGTCTGCTGCTGGTGGTGCTGGTGGTGGTGCATTATCGAGTGGATTTGGTCGGCGGCAGTGGGGGGCTTCTTGGAGGAGTGCGGCGGCGGACGCTTGTTCTTGCGGCAGCCGCCCCCGATGGGGACGTTGCGGAGGGAGCCGCCCTTGGTCCAGTAGCGGCGGCAGGCCTTGCAGAAGTAGCGCGGCTGGGAGAGGCTGTAGTTGTTGTAGTAGCAGAACTTGGTGTGGGCGGAGTCGCAGCGGGGACACTTGAGGGCCTGGTCGTGCGGGGGGCGGAGACGCCGCTCGAGCGTCGGGCCCGAGGAGGAGGGGCGCAGCGGGCACGGCATGAGCTCCCCCGAGGGCGACGAGGAGGAGTTGACGTCGACGTCGGTCGCGCCTTCGCCGGGGATGATGGCCTGGTTATAGGAAACGGCCTAGCTGATCATGAGACTACCAGAAATTTTGTTTACAGACAAATGCTACTCACTAATATATAAGAGGCGATGCTATATGTACCTCGAAAAATTTTATTCCTCCGTGTCTCTCCGCCACGTGACGTTGCCTTATTGATCGAAGCAAATAGGAGAGAAGGTCGGAGGAAACATGAGCTTATAGGAGAAGGTCATGTCGCGGAGAGACATGGAAGGATGAAATTTTGGAGGTACATATAGTATTTTCTAATATATAAATATATTAATACTGAATGAATTCTGTCAGAAATTATAGCAGTGACGAACTAATAATATGTGTAAAGGTGTTAGTGTCGATCACTACTATGAGCGACGCTAATACAACTACAACAGATGATAGACGAATCCTTAAATCTGTCAGTATAATTAGACACGCTAATACTAGTAGTGATGCTAATACTATGTGCAGCCGTGATGGGAAAAATTATTTAGTGAACCCGGCTCACAATGTATCAGTGGTGAATCTTGATTTTTTCCAATAGTGCATTAAAATAAAAAGTGATATGACAATGCATTACTGGAAGAAAAAAAAAAACATGGACGTATCTATATAGGGTCCAAGAAAAGCAGATCTATATATGTAGTAGTACGGTTCCTCCAAAATTTTGATCATAGTTCCGCCTAGAGAAGAATCAAGAATCATCACTGCCATAAGGTCTGCCAGGCTAACGGAATAATTTCTCCCATGATGGGTCTTCTTTTTTCTCAAATGAGATTGCTGGCAAGCCGCAAAGTACAAAAGTAGTGAACGACAGTGTTACTAAAACATGTACTTGTTATAGAAATTTTCATTTACAAATTGAAAAGTACAGATCCTCTGCTGATGGTATTCATAATTGCCTTGATTTCTTATGCAGAAAAAGTAGAGCATGGTACTTTGTTCCTTTTTCTTTTCAGCTCTAATTAGAATTTCTATCGATATATTGATGCAATATTAATATTGTACACAAACAAAAGAGAGGAGAGACCCTCTTATATGATTGATATACAAATTAACATGATGTCAAATAGAATTGTACACTTATATAAACCTCTAATGATCCTGTAATGAATTATTAAGAACTCAAAATTATGAAGTCAGTTTTCCCCATATATATATATATATATATATATATATATATATATATATATATATATATTTGCATTGCATAAAAACCAAGTACATGCATGCATATACCATATATAAAATAATGACAGTTTACGTGGACCGTATTTTGGCCCGCAGTTTTGGCTCGCGGTCAGAGACGGATCCAGAAATTATAGTTGGAGTGGACTATCAAAAATTTGAGTGGGTTGAAAGTAAATAAATTCATATAAAAAAAAAGCAAAAACAAAATTATATGGAAAAATATATATAAATTTTTTTTGGGGGGTGGACTCCAGTCCACCCCAACACACCCTTGGATCCGTCCATGCTCACGGTCCACGTGGTGGTATTTAATTGGCAGTACAACGACAGGTGGGACCCACACGAATAGGAGGGACAAATTGGATTGCGCTATGTCAGCTCACGGTCACAGCCGACGGGCACAGACCGGAGGCTGCTTAGTATTTTTCATAAAATAATATTGCCGTGTTTAGGTTTCAAACTACAGTAGGTACGTCCAACTCAACTATATTCGATAACTTTGAAGTAGATCGATGACAATATGAACATAAAATTTGTGAGTGATCACCTAATAACTGATATTGCTCATATATATATATATATATATATATATATATATATATATATATATATATATATATATGTATCTATGTTGGTCATACATGGTCATCATAATTTTCTTATGATCGCATACATATAACAAGAGAACAGCTAGCTACATAAAATGAACCAAATATTGAGCTGGAAATACCTTGAGCCAGTCTGAAGTTTCCATGCAGAAGTGCATGGGAGATGCCATAATCATCAACAGACAGAGAGAGAGACTGAGTGCGTACAATATTTGAAAATTCTCTAGAGTGTCAAATGATCGATAGTAATTAACAATCAACTCAATCCAGAGCCATATATATGTAGCTAGTAACGAAGTGGAGGAGAAGGAAGAAGAAGAAGAGGGGTTGGAAGTCTTTATCAAGAAGAAGAATGCTATAGTGGTGGTGGTTTGTTAGAGTTGAAGCATATGTGAATATGAAGGGATCAGAAGAAGGTGGCGGAGGAGAGAGGGACCAACTAGCTACTGCGCGCGGTCTACTGCTACACTAGACCACACTGGGTGGGTCCATGCTGTCGGAGAGGAACCTCCCCCTGTCCCACCCAGAGGCTGTCGGCTGGGAGCTAGTGGCTTCATTCATGAGAAAAACTGCATGCATGCTGAGGATTCTCCAGCCTTTGTTGTCTTTAGAAAGATTTTGTATGATCAAGCTACTAGGGAACTGTAATGGTAATTATCAACAAATTTTTACAACATTCACAGATTTTTAGAGTGAATTTATCAAAATTATTTTTAACTTATAAGAAAAACTGTAAATTTAATTTTCATAAATACTATTTGGCTCCCAAAATATTTGGGTGATGTCATTTCCATGTGATATATGACATGGTTGCTGACATGACAAAATTTAACATTAAAAATAATATTAATATTAATATTAAATTAACATTATAATTAATAGTAACCTTAACCTTAACATTAAAATTAACCTTAATATTAGTATTAATATTAAAATTAATTTTAACATTATAATTAATATTAACATTAATATTAATATTAACATTAACATTAAAAAAAATTAGATAATTAATATTTTTGGTTAAAATTTGCCATGTCAGCTGTTATGTCAGCTGTCATGTCAGATGCCACATAATGGGAGATGACATTACCCAAATATTTTGGGAGCCAAATAGCATAATTGTTTATTTTATTTTTTGGAAGTGTAATAAATTGATGATAACCCTTCTTGAAAATCCGAAAATATTGTAAAATTCTTCTTGACAATTACAATTCCCTCTACTAAATACTCTAAATTACACTACAAAAATATTATATTTTCATCATTTAAGTGAAAGAGGCTCTCCCCTTGCAAACATGATATTATTCTATTGTCTTGTAAAAAAAGACCAAAATTGAGACATATTCCTAGGTACCACTTACGTAGGTCGTTAGAACTAATGAGTTTGTAACCTATCAGAACCAAGTCCATGTATTGCATAGGAAAAATAGTATCATGCATCTATTGGAAGGAAAAAAAAAAATCTTTTTTTAAGGGATTGTTTGATTTGTTTACAATTACATTAGCAAAAATTATAAGAGATTTTCATTTATAGTCAATCAAACAACATTTTAATTTTAGAAGTTTTACGAGACTATAGAACTCAATCAGTTAATAAGAATATATTGATTTCCAATTTATTTAAGAAGAAGAAGAAAAGAATACCTACCTAATAATCATTTTTGGAATCTGCAATTAGCCCATGAAATATTAAAGTGTGTCTGCATCACATAGGAATGGAATGCCATACATTTGAAATTTGATATTATTTTAAAACTAGTATATATGCACTTGCATTCCATGCACGTATTTATTACATAGATTATAATTAGAAAGATTAAAAGACATTTGGTACAGATGATATTGATGAGTTGGTTTAACTGTTTCTTTTAATTATATAAATTATGGGTTCAACTATTCGAATTTCGTGATAATTTAGAAGACTTAGCAAGTAGCATTCGATTTCGATAATACATTAGTTCCTCCAAAATAAAACTTTTGAATGGTTCTCACTAGATTTTATTGTATCTATTCTTTTTAATTAGTATATATATTGAAATATATTTTTTGAAAAAAATAATAATAAAGTCTACTTTTCATATTATATAGTAGAATAAATTATATATATATATATATATATATATATATATATATATATATATATATATATATATATATATATATATATATATATTAAAGGATATTTTTTGGAAAAGAAAAAAAAAACTACGTTAAAGTTTACTTTTTACATTACATGCTAGAATAGATGTTGATAAGAGTCCAAAAGAAAAAAAAATTACGAACGTATTTGTTAAAATATGGTTTTGTGCAAATTTGCCAAGCCCCAAATGACAGACTAAAATACGGTCCTTTTCCAAGGACAGCCGCCGCCATGCAGCAGCCGAGCCGTTTCTACCAGCCGTACCGTTACCGACACGTGTCACCAGAAGAGGCCGCCACGACACAAGGAGGGAATATCTAGGGACCGGGAGAAAAGAAGAAGGGAAAAAAAATAAAAAAAGCGGCACCCAAAAGCACACTCCAGGTGGGCCCCGCCCCCAGACTCCGATGAAGACCGGACGGACGGGGAGTTTTGGCAAGCAAAGTATCGATGCCTTCCCTGCCCCCTCTCCCTCACGTGACGGTGTCACGTGACGTGGGCTGGGTGGAAGTTGGTGTCGGTGAGTAGCGACCGGTTCGGCGCGTGAGAGGTCACCGGTCGCTGTCCGCGGACCGATGCGTCGGCTGACCGTTAACGTATTGATATCTGGACAACTGACTTTGGATTGAGGTCCATACAAATTCTGCTGGCTAATAACTTAGGCTTTGTTTGATTTTGTTTGATAGGAAGGATAAAAAGAATAAGAAATAAAAAATGGTAGAATTTATTTTTCTTCTATATAGATTTTTTTTTTTTTTTGTATAAGAAAGAAAAAATAGTCGCTTCCATACAGAATTTGTTTTTCCTTTTGTGATTGGTAGTAGATGGAAAAGAAAAGAGATGCATTATTTTTGTATGAAAGAAAAAGGAAAAAAAAAAGTAAAAAATATATGATTTATCAATTGTATCCTCAACTAAAAATACTTATTTACCATTTGATTTCATAAATAATTTTTAAATAATACATTCATATGAGGGTATAATTGTTAATTAATACAAGCCTCTACTTTTTTTTCACTTTTTCTTCTATTTTTTAGGGAGGTTAAATTTTTAGATTAAGAGGGAAAAGTAATCCCTTCCCTTTTCCTTCCTTTCTATTTTTCTTTCATATCAAACAAGAGAAAATGAATCCCACTTTTTCCTCCTCTATTTTCCTTCCTTTCACTTTTTCCACCTACCAAACACGGTCTCGTTTGGTTTGCGGAATCATGAGATTTGAAAAAAAAGTCATTATTTTTCTATATTTGTTTGCTGAAGGAGAAGAAAATGAAAGTAATTTCTAATAGAAGGAAGATTAGGAGGAACACCTTGAAGTATTACTTTCCTTTTCAATTTTTTTGACATTTCTAAACATCCGAAAGGCATTGGGAATTCTAATTTACCAAAAGAAAGAAAATACTAATGAATTGATTTTCTTTCCGCGAACCGAACGAGGCCTTAAATTATCAGAGTAGAACCTGGCTTGGACCGGGTTCAAGGTTGAAACAGGCCTAAGCCGGCCTGGTAAGGCTTTTTTTTAAAATAAAATAAAATAAAAATATATATAAACGTTATAAAATTAAAAATTGTAAAATTGTAACACGCAAAATTTAAAGTCCACGTTTATTTGCATAAGTTGAAAGTTAATAACACACAAATAATGACTCATACAAGATTTTATTAATGACTCATACTAATATTACTGGTACATAAGTTGCAATTAATGACTTATACATGATTACTAAATATTCATACAAATTTTCAGAAGTTTGCGTAGCTTTCCTGTACCATAGCTATGGTCTCATTTGATTCGTTTCCTACAATGCAAACATTCAACAAGAACTTTGGTAGAGTATTTTCTTTATGTATCGTCACTGTCACGCTCATTGTAAACTCCGCTGAAATGATGTCAAATATTCAAATTTGATTCCAGCTCTTGTTGAGGTGTGTGCTGAGATTGCGGTGCGGGTTGCGGTTGTTGATCTTTGTGGTTGTTGTGGTAGTTGATCATTATCTATGATATTAAATAGCCTCTTTACACTAGGTTGCTTGTAAATATTGCAAGAGAGAAAAAAAAAATTAGTGTTATTAATTTTAAAAATCTATAGCCTATTTATAGGAAATTTTGGATGTGAAATTACCCCCTAATACCCTAATATAGTTGTATAAGGATATTTTTGGTCATTTTCAACAAAATGACCAAAATGTCCTTAAAACGGTCCTCAAATGAGGACATTTCAGACTTTTTAGGCTAAAATGGTAAAAAAGAAACGAAAAACAAAAACAAAAAATCGATCCGGACCGGGGGCCGGCCCGACCTGGTTTAACCGTTCCAGACCTGCGATCAAACTGGACCAGGCTACCAGTTCAAAACAGCGAACCAAGTCCAGACCTGCGGAATGCTCGGGCCGAGCCGGTCCGGGTCGTTGACCAGGCTCGAGCCGGCCCAAACCGAATCTTGACCAGATCAGACCTGGACAAAAAACCGGACGCCCGGCCCATCTCACAACATGACCTCTTCCTCTGGGATTTTTCTTCTATATTTCCTATTTTTACGGACACACGCAGGAGGGACCCACACACGCTTTGCACTTTGTTTTGTGCTCACTTTCACACTCTTTTTTCTTTTGGTGTGGGGGGATTCTTTACAAATTTTGAAATATTTTGGCGTCTCATTTTCCTTTACTACTTCAGGCCTAGGAGTAGGAGTGGTCCATCAGAAGTTCTCACTCTCTCTGTAGTGGACCGTCCTGACGCTGACGCCACATGACCAGGGGTCGGACTCCAATTTTCTATACCTAATCTTCAAATTTGTATTCGTAGTCCAAGTTTTCGATTCAAAGTTCAAACCAACTAGTAGACTACTGAATAAAACTTATGCTATTATTAAATATCTTCAATTTTATGCATATTTTATGATTACAAATGTATATATTTTGTGTATATTTTAAAAATAACAATTATATGTATGTCTTTTAAAATCAAACTTTGATAATTTAACAATTAGTCTAGCTTTGGATCCAACATATATATAAAAATTGTAAAATTTTAATATAATTTAACCACAATTCCAATTTCGGACTAGGCCTGCCACATTAAATAATAAAAATAGCCATTTCATTTTGGTTTCGGTTTTGGCTTTTTAGAATTTCGGTTAATTCGATTTTAACTATTTCGATTCATTGAAACCGAATGCTTATCTCTAATTGTCACTGGGTTAGTGTCCAGCTTCAACCTTGTTACAAATGTCACAAATAAACACTTCAACCTTATATGGATAAAACCTCCAAAATCATTACGATGAACCATATTTACAACATAAACACCCCCCCCCCCCCCCTCCTTTCCAGAATCCAATCAGAAATCGCGGTTAATATGATATAAACCTAAAAGAACTTAATATCCCAATAGCAATGATACAATCCTTGAAGGTGCATCTGCATAAAAACAGATTACAAGGTATGAACCTATTTTCGTATATGCTAGTTAAATTTAATACAAAAATAAATAAATTCCAATGCCACTGCATAGTGCACATACAGTGTCTTCCGAAAGAGTTATTTTTGCCATACTGTAGTTGCAGTAAATTTTCAGGATGTACTAACATCAATTAACAGGACTTCCAGGTATGTTGTTTGTGTGTTCTCAGCAGCTTTCTCTTTAAAACACGATGCTTCGGGAAGCCTGAAACTTAGGCAAAACATTGCCTGGAAGATCAAAGAAGATGCATAAGATATGGTCATAATCCATATACCACAAGACGCAGTCACAGTAAATACCTACAAATCAGTGTGTAAGTATTGACTTTTAAAAGGCAAAATTGTAACTTGACATTCTCAACTATCACTGTTTTTCAACTTGATATCCTCAACTTTTATAGGAACCAACTTGATATCCTGGAAAAAAAAAATTGGACCAAATTGTCCCTTCTCTTCTCCCCCCCAACCCCTACCCCTCTCTCTCCGGCTGCGGGTGGTAGCGGTTGCGGGTGGCAGCGGACGGGCCCGGGGGCGCGGTGAGATGGGCAGCGGGGGAGCGGGCGCAGGGCAAAGTGCGGGGCCACGCCCGAGCAGGGGGCAGAGCACGGCAGCGCTCGGGGCAGCATGCGGGGGTGCACGGCGAGCGGGAGCGCGGGCTCGGTGGCGGGTAGGTTGGGTCGTCGTGGCCGGAGGCGGGTAGGAGCGTGGTCGCCGGAAGGGGGGGGGGGGGGGGGGGGGGGGGGGGGGGGGGGATGGCCGCTGGGGGTGGGGAAGTAGCAGCCGGGAGGAGGGTATTTTAGGAATTAAAAAATGGATATCAAGTTAGAAATATAAGTTGAAATAGAATATTAAGTTAGTACATATCAAAGTTTAGGATATCAAGTTGAAAAACAGTAATAGTTGAGGGTATCAAGTTACAATTTAGCCCTTTTAAAATAAAAAGGAATAACAGCTAGATCAAATTTAACAAACCAAGGTGGAGAGGAGTTCGGAGACTCCAAATTTTATAACGGAGCATCTGACATGATGATATAGTTGTTGTTTACGGATTGATATTTTCCATTCATATCACCTGTGAGTATAAAAAATGTTTATGTGAAACAAATCTTACAAAAAAGAGATGCAGGACTCAAAATATTGATTATATAATACCAGTTGACCTCTCATTTTCAGATATCACTGTTCCACTTTCTGGTGATTTGCTATTTTCACACATGTTGAGAATAGGGATCTGAGTTTCCATCATAGCCTCAGAAGCAGGTGGTGTCATCAACTGGATCATAAACATTCTAGCATCCATGTTATAAGCATGAATACGATCTTCCACTTTGTTGATCTTTGCATTAGTCCTTATGTAATGAACACTATCAGGATTTAAATCATTAGCATATACCAGACATCCTTTCTGTGCAGCTGGAATAGCAAAAGGACCAATACCAGCAAACATATCACAAATGGTATCCCCTGTCTGAAATTATGAAACAAGTCGGATGTGTTCATGTTCAAGCCTCGAGTTCCAATAGACCAAGCTGTAATCAAGCCTAAATGTGGCACCGTACTGCCTAACTTCGGTTACCATTTCCTCTTTTCCTGCTAGAACTTCAAATTTGGGCACTCTGAATTCATTTGTAATTGTTCCAACTTTATTCACGACACTTTTGATTCTTGGTTGATTTTTCTGCATATAAAAAGCATTAAGGGGGAAAAGAAGTGTTAGTATACATGCAGTAAGAAAAAAACAACTACGCAAAATTCAGTCAATGTCAAAAAGTAGGTATTCACATGAAATGATTGGTGCTGTCAAGCAAGAGTCCTGCAGATAAGTATTATCATGATGGAGAGCATGGTATTGATCATTCAGCAAGAAGTAACTTGGAAAACAAGAGATGGAACAGTTGAGCATCTAGAGGCTGCTTCTTATCATTCCTATGTGAGATAAAAGGATGAAGAAACTGAAAGAAAAACTGGAGTTTCTATGGGAAACATTTTGATGAATTCGCCTGTAAATGTCATATACTATCTATATCGTGTTATTCCCTGGTAAAACCCAACATAAAAAGTATTTTAGGCTTACTAGTTGGAAAAGCTGAAGCTCTGGGAGCTGCTTCTATCTGAGAGAATAGGATGAAGAAAGACTCCAGTTTCCAGGGAAAACATTTTTTTAATTGGCCAGTAATGCTCCCTTCACAAGAACTTGCTACGCACAAATCTGTGCACTATCATGCTTTAGAAGTATTATTGTTTCAGAAAATCAAATAGCTATTTCCTTCAGCTAAATATGCTTAACCAACTTGAACAAGTCTTGGTATCAAGGGTCTGTTATCAACTGCCCAAGCATGCTACTAATGATAGCAGCACAGTATGCTCCCTTTTAAAATGTAGTAAGACCCAATGTGCATCCAGAATAGCGAGATTAACTGATCTGAGTTATAAAACCTAGTTCGAATCTACGATTGCAAAGCCCCCAAATGTCTTTTAGTAGTACCACTTGACATTGACAATAAAGAGCAAGGCTTAGCATGTCCATTTAGGTGCAATTTTCTGGAGTGTACTAAAACAAATAAAGACTACAATTTGATGAAATGATATGAAAAACATCATGAGTTCTCAGGGAAAAACATAATTGACCTATTTTGACAAGGCAAAGTGTGTCACTTGATAAGTTAAGACTGAGGAAGCTACAATATTCCTGGTGCATAAAAAAAATAAGAAGCACCATATACCAACCAAGTAAAATCATCATCATCCAAGTCTTCTCCCATTAGAATGGGGTCCGATATGGAGCATAAAAACTCTGTTAGAAATAAATGCCAGCTTTGTATTTTAGAAACTGAGAATAAAATGTAAATAAATAATCTGATCGAGATCGAGCCTTGAACTTGGTTCGATGTCCTTAAGACAATATTCGTTGTCACGACCCGCACCCACTGTGAGGGTACGAGTACGTAACAGCGCCCAGCCTACGCCGCAGTGTCGGCGGTAGAACGCTGTTCTAAGTCTCTAACTAACCATCAACTCATGCAGTATATAATGTACTCATCATGATCAACTCCGAACGGAGGACAAGTATAAGAAATGGTGTAACTCAATCACAGTCTAAGCACGATAAGATAACACAGAAATATAACTAAGAATAGAAGACTACTAAAATAACAACTCTCAACAATCTCAAATACTACACAAGTCTCAATCCACTACAACAAGTTTAACATTGAAAAAAAATATGCAAGTCTACTAAACTAAATCCCGATCACTCCTGAGTGTCGGGGCCAAAGGTAGCCATCCTGTCTCCGGGTCCATAATATGTAGGCAAGTGTCCTCAGGGCAATCATCTGTAAAATTTTCAACAGGTCCAGTCAGGACAGGAACGAGTACAACTCATTAAGAAATCTCAAGTAAATGACAGAGAACTATAAAGCAGTTATAGACAGTTTTATTGATGAATATGGCAGTTTATATACAGGTGATGGTATGGAGAACAGATAAGATACAAGGAAAGTAAGTAACTAAAACAAGAGAAGAATGATGGCAATGAAGACTGTAAAATAAATCTAGCTGAACTAAAGTAACATAATAAGTCCAGAATGTAAATGTAAACAAGTGCAAAACCCAAGTAAATCCAGACAACATGAATCTGATACCAGGTGGTTCCAGTACAAGATGAGTCCGGTATAAGGTGAGTCCAGTTGGTGATCAAAGGTTCCAGGGTGAGTCCAGCCTATACTCTAACAGTGTGTTTTAAAATATCGGGATCGACATGTGAACAGCTGTAGGTAATACGGCACACCGCACACTCGGCCAAGTGTGGGATGGCTATCGTTCCAGTATAATTCCAAGGGAGTGGTTCCAGTATTTGGGTATGTTCACATGCCTATTCCAATATTTCTCCGCCCAACAAGTACAAGTGAATCCATAATCCGACAGAAAATAGTATAAGTCCAACCAGTACACAAATGGTTCCAGTAAATGATTCCATGGTGGTTCCAGTAGGTGGTTCCAGTAATAGAGGCCAGACTTAAATAAGTGAGTGTCGCATAAAATGGATCCAGCAATATCAAATTGTGTTTGAAACAGAGAATCAGATAGAACTAGCTACAACTGAAATATAGTAAACGACAAGTAATGGAAGAACTATCAGAGAATGTACTCGCCTACTACTCTGAAAAGAGTAGTGTAATATCAGATGCCTGCACCAGAGTCACAATGTCCTAAACAGAGTAATATGAGTCATGATATGTTTAAAATAAGATAAGTGAAGTCTACGATGCAATCTACATGATTTCTAGGTCAATCTAGGTCAAAGTCAACTCTAAGTCAAACCTGGTCAACTGTCTAGGTCAAACTAGGTCCAAGTCAAACTTGGTCAACTCTGGGTCAACCCAAGTCAATACTCTAGTCAAACTAGGTCAACTTAAGTCATACTAGGTCATAAGGAGTCAACTAAGTCAAATCAAGTCATATTAGGTCACAAGCAGTTAAACTAAGTCATACAAGGTCAAACAAGGTTAAACAAGTCTAATCTAGGTTAAAGTCAACTCTTGGTCAAACATTCTAGCCAAACTAGTCAAGTTATCTAGGGTTTAGTCAATAATGGTCAAACTAGGTCAAAGTCTAGACTAACTAAGATTTTGGTTAATCATAGACTAGTCAATAAGGTAATTAGGTCAAGGGTCAACTCTATAAGGCTAACTCAAACCAATCATGGGCTATCATGTCTTAGGACACCTAAGATTCTATACCACAAAGCTAAGGCATAACCAATTATTCATACTAGTATATCACACATAATATATATATAAATACCAACCTTGAATCTATAGTTAAGCTAAGCCCATACTCTAACTCAAATCATGAAACAACTCCTAAGCATCCCACTTAACCCCATACATATCTTAATCTACTTAGGACTATCCACATAACCTATATGGTCAACCTAAACCAATTAGTCAGTAGTCTATGGTTTAGTCAATTTAGTCAACTAGCCCCCTTTAAGTCCATCTAAGCCCCTTTCTAGGTCAATTAGGTCATGGTTGACCTATAGTTGACTTTGGTCAACCATGGTCAACAATGGTCAACCATCTAGTCAAACTAAGTCAACTTAACCTAATGGTCAATTCTAACTTGCTACTAACCATAGGCTAGTAATCCTAGGGCACTAAGACATATATACATAGGCCATAGGCTAAGACATCAAGTCTATATCATATATATATATACATATCTAATATATAGTCAACTATATATATAATACCATAATCTATATATATATATATATATATATATATATATATATATATATATATACCCATACACATCTATATAACCATATATAGCCAAACATACATAATACCCACATATAACCCCTCTATATAATAATACCTATATATATACAACCTACATATATATATGATACACTATATATATAATACTATATATATATATATATATATATATATATATATATATATTGAGAGAGAGTGAGAGTGTGTGTGTACAAGAGTGAGTGAGAGTGTGAGGTGATGAGGGGTGTCATGACAGCAAGGGGGGGTTAACTCTGGAAAACTGAGAAGGGAAACCCATAACTCACACATACATATAAGCATATATACATACACACATTCCTACATATATACAAGTATATATACACTCACATACCCACATATACACACACATACATCTATACTTACTTATACAGTACATATATACATAAATACGCATGTGTATCTACATAAAAATCAAATCAAAACTCAAATATAAAATCTGGAATTTCAGGATACTAATAGATACTGTGCAGTGAAAGAAAATTTGGGGGAAAACCCAAATCCGACACCCAAACCTAGTTAAGACCCTAAAATAGTGGTTGGTAATCGTGCCCCTATATGTGTACGTGTCGTAGGTGTCCCTAGGTACCCATCACAACACGACACAACGTGTCCAAGTGTCAAAAACCCAATTCGGGTAAGTTCCAGGCACTGTGCAGTGACACAGCGTCGTGCAGTGATGCACCTAGCTCTAGGACACGACACAAGTGTCTAGGAGTCTCGTGCTCGTGTCCCTAGGTTCGCCTAGGGTTAGTCTAGGGTTAGGATAGCATGTCCCGTGTCCAGGTGTCGTACAGTGTCGTGTCCAAGCCCGTATCAGAGCCCAAATTTCTCGTGTGCGTTGTCAGTGTAAAATCGATGCACACACAAATTCGTGTCCGACACAACACTAGAAGCCACGAAACTTGGGGGGCATGTTCGCAGACATTGCCCCCTCGTGTCCACCAAGTGTCACCCCTCCACGTGTCGTGTCCTGTCCTACGTGAGCCCCGAGCAGCAGGGGACTGAACGCGAGCGTGGTGCGGTCTCGTGCAACGAGGACAGAGCCTCGTGGACACGACACACGCATGGATACGTGTCGTGCTTGTGTCAGGGTGTAGCCTAGGTCTAGGGCTAGGGTTTAGGCATGACACTTCGTGTCCACGTCGCGTCTAGACATGACACGAAGGCCGTGTCAGTAGCCAAAACTGGCTGTGCACACTGTGTCGTGCAGCGTGTCCAACAGCTAAAACTGACACAAAACGACACAAAAACACCTAACACCCTTCACAAAAATTAATGTACATCCTTAGATCTACAAACTCATGTAATTACATTTTCAAAAATCGAAAATAAATTCCTAAGGGGCATTCTATCGAACACCTAACTTACACTATGACACGTGTCCGATACGGACACCAAACGGACACGAAATTCACCCAAATTTCAGGAACACCTAGGGGACTCCTAGATCTAGCCCTACATGCAAAGAAAACTGAAATTTAAATCAATTTAAAGGGTTTTACCTATAGGTACAAATTGCATGGAAAAGCTCCAAATGGGGGATATTCTTCTTGATGGCCAAACGCTCCAAATTGATCCCAAACTGAAATAGCTCTCCACCAACAGTCCATAAACTTAAATTAGAACCCAATGCAAAAGACTAGGATGAAAAAGGAGATCAAATGAATAAAATGGGAATTTTTGGAAGGGGAAAACTTACCTTTCTTTTCTCCAAGTGTTGGAATGATAAAAAGAGGCAAGCCCTAATGAACAAGTGTTTAAATAGGGTGGGGATCCCTATGTGGCTATTCATAGGTTCAATAATTAGGGTTAGGGTTCACTAAATGGCCCATGGGCTTAAGTCATGATCAATTAAATAATTAAGCCATAAGTCATTTCATGAAACCACAAGCCATGACTTAAATTCACTAAACCAAATCCCCTCATTCTAAAACTATTCTCTAATGACTAAAATAGGTTAACTCAAGTTAGACTAAGGTCACCATGGCTAGGGTTAGCTTTTAGGCTAGTTCACTAGGTCTTAGCAAGTCCAAGTCAACTAGAACTCACCAATTCAACAAATCACCAAATAATTCAAATAAGTCAAAATGACCAAATTACCCCTAGGCTAAAAATGATAATTAAATCATCCTAATGACATGGTTAGGCTCTAGGTCATGCAGTCACTAGGGTTTCACTAGCAGCACGTCAAAATCACAAGTCATGACTTAAAGCTGTTTTTAAATAGTTTAAAAAAAATAATTAAAAATTACCAAAAATTATAATATGAAATAAATATCAATAATTGATAATCATAATTACAAAATTTTAAAATTACCCTCATCTGGAAAACTGGGTGTTACAATCCTACCTACCTTAGAAAAATTTTGTCCTCGAAATTAAGATGATCGCACCCTTCCTAGGTCAAACCCCCAATCAATCAAAGTCGAAGCAACACAATCCTACTGGTCGTGATTTCACAGTCTCGAATAGGGTAGCTACACTATCTAGCAATCACAACAATATCCTGGCAGGTACTAATGGAATCACACAGGAAAGTGGGGAAGAAAAATGAGAAGGACAAACCTGCTAACCCATCACCTGCAGCGTCGGTCTCCTCGACCGCCATCGCAAAAGCTCCACCCCTCTGGTGCTGAGCTACAGGTGGCCTAGCTCCCTCAAAAGGAGGTGCAAAGGGACAGTCTACCATCATATATGAAACTGGTAAGACAACTAGGAATTAATTATGAAGGATTACCATTCCAAAGATGATCAAATCGAAAGTTTAAGGCACGAGTGTCAATAGCATTGAAATCCAATAATACAGTATATAAAAGAGGATTTAGTCCCGGCACGATCTAAGATGATCAATTTCAGGATATACTGAAGTTTGGGCAAGATGGAGAACGAGGCCATTGAAGTCCGAGCACGAGTATCCAGGATTTGATATCCATATCACAATTGAATTAATTCAATTGAATAAGACCCCAAACACTGGATGATAAGGAGGATGACCCGGTCAACTGGTCACGATCAAAGAATTAGAATTTAAAGGATGATGCAAGGATATAGAAATAAGGCAATTTCTTCCTTTGGATAGGGAAACTAAACATGATACCTTGGGTTGATCTATCAAGTACAGTGCCTTTTCTATCTGAAATATGTGAAAGGCAAAACAATAATGAGTTCAAAGACGATGTTATTAAGTACAATACGTGGTTCATAGGCGATGGAAATAATTCAAAAGAGAATTGCCAAAGCTGTCGTGGATGAGACTCTAAGGCAAATTTAACTGTGTCTCCCTCCACATAGAATAACATATGAAAAGCGAACTAAAGTGCAATAGGTTGATCAGACCATCATGCACCGGTTCTGATTAGACAATATGTTAGTGGATGCCAGCCCCCAATAAAATATGTCATGATCAAGCTCGAATAAGATAAGCTCGCAAACTGGTGCTAAATTAGCAACATAAGATAGACAAAATATAAGTAAGGATACGATGAAGGAAGTTAATAGTCTAAGATTCTTTAAACATCAAGGAGTGAGGGTGAATCAAAACAAGAGGAAAAGGATTTTCAATCGAAGTTCATAATGAGATTCTCAAGGGTCATCCAGAAATTTCTCAAGTAGTCCTAACTGTGATTGAGTACCTCTCTGTTAAAGCCTATCTCTTAATCCTATCGCAGGCTCGCAACAGTACAACTAAGTCGCCGTACTACCACGATATCGTACTAATGCGACTCTCGACCTGCATGGGCCACCACTAAAAACGTGTCACGACCCGCACCCACTGTGAGGGTACGAGTACGTAACAGCGCCCAGCCTACGCCGCAGTGTCGGCGGTAGAACGCTGTTCTAAGTCTCTAACTAACCATCAACTCATGCAGTATATAATGTACTCATCATGATCAACTCCGAACGGAGGACAAGTATAAGATATGGTGTAACTCAATCACAGTCTAAGCACGATAAGATAACACAGAAATATAACTAAGAATAGAAGACAACTACTAAAATAACAACTCTCAACAATCTCAAATACTACACAAGTCTCAATCCACTACAACAAGTTTAATATAGAAAAAAAAATGCTAGTCTACTAAACTAAATCCCGATCACTCCTGAGTGTCGGGGCCAAAGGTAGCCATCCTATCTCCAAGTCCATAATATGTAGGCAAGTGTCCTCAGGGCAATCATCTGTAAAATTTTCAACAGGTCCAGTCAGGACAGGAACGAGTACAACTCATCAAGAAATCCCAAGTAAATGACAGAGAACTATAAAGCAGTTATAGACAGTTTTATTGATGAATATGGCAGTTTATATACAGGTGATGGTATAGAGAACAGATAAGATACAAGGAAAGTAAGTAACTAAAACAAGAGAAGAATGATGGCAATGAAGACTGTAAAATAAATCTAGCTGAACTAAAGTAACATAATAAGTCCAGAATGTAAATGTAAACAAGTGCAAAACCCAAGTAAATCCAGACAACATGAATCTGATACCAGGTGGTTCCAGTACAAGATGAGTCCGGTATAAGGTGAGTCCAGTTGGTGATCAAAGGTTCCAGGGTGAGTCCAGCCTATACTCTAACAGTGTGTTTTAAAATATCGGGATCGACATGTGAACGGCTGTAGGTAATACGGCACACCGCACACTCGGCCAAGTGTGGGATGGCTATCGTTCCAGTATAATTCCAAGGGAGTGGTTCCAGTATTTGGGTATGTTCACATGCCTATTCCAATATTTCCCCGCCCAACAAGTACAAGTGAATCCATAATCCGACACAAAATAGTATAAGTCCAACCAGTACACAAATGGTTCCAGTAAATGATTCCAGGGTGGTTCCAGTAGGTGGTTCCAGTAATAGAGGCCAGACTTAAATAAGTGAGTGTCGCATAAAATGGATCCAGCAATATCAAATCGTGTTTGAAACAGAGAATCAGATAGAACTAGCTACAACTGAAATATAGTAAACGACAAGTAATGGAAGAACTATCAGAGAATGTACTCGCCTGCTACTCTGAAAAGAGTAGTGTAATATCAGATGCCTGCACCAGAGTCACAATGTCCTAAACAGAGTAATATGAGTCATGATATGTTTAAAATAAGATAAGTGAAGTCTACGATGCAATCTACATAATTTCTAGGTCAATCTAGGTCAAAGTCAACTCTAAGTCAAACCTGGTCAACTGTCTAGGTCAAACTAGGTCCAAGTCAAACTTGGTCAACTCTGGGTCAACCCAAGTCAATACTCTAGTCAAACTAGGTCAACTTAAGTCATACTAGGTCATAAGGAGTCAACTAAGTCAAATCAAGTCATATTAGGTCACAAGCAGTTAAACTAAGTCATACAAGGTCAAACAAGGTTAAACAAGTCTAATCTAGGTTAAAGTCAACTCTTGGTCAAACATTCTAGCCAAACTAGTCAAGTTATCTAGGGTTTAGTCAATAATGGTCAAACTAGGTCAAAGTCTAGACTAACTAAGATTTTGGTTAATCATAGACTAGTCAATAAGGTAATTAGGTCAAGGGTCAACTCTATAAGGCTAACTCAAACCAATCATGAGCTATCATGTCTTAGGACACCTAAGATTCTATACCACAAAGCTAAGGCATAACCAATTATTCATACTAGTATATCACACATAATATATATATATAAATACCAACCTTGAATCTATAGTTAAGCTAAGCCCATACTCTAACTCAAATCATGAAACAACTCCTAAGCATCCCACTTAACCCCATACATATCTTAATCTACTTAGGACTATCCACATAACCTATATGGTCAACCTAAACCAATTAGTCAGTAGTCTATGGTTTAGTCAATTTAGTCAACTAGCCCCCTTTAAGTCCATCTAAGCCCCTTTCTAGGTCAATTAGGTCATGGTTGACCTATAGTTGACTTTGGTCAACCATGGTCAACAATGGTCAACCATCTAGTCAAACTAAGTCAACTTAACCTAATGGTCAATTCTAACTTGCTACTAACCATAGGCTAGTAATCCTAGGGCACTAAGACATATATACATAGGCCATAGGCTAAGACATCAAGTCTATATCATATATATATATATATATACATATCTAATATATAGTCAACTATATATATAATACCATAATTTATATATATATATATATATATATATATATATATATATATATATATATATATATATATATACCCATACACATCTATATAACCATATATAGCCAAACATACATAATACCCACATATAACCCCTCTATATAATAATACCTATATATATACAACCTACATATATATATGATACACTATATATATAATACTATATATATATATATATATATATATATATATATATATATTGAGAGAGAGTGAGAGTGTGAGGTGATGAGGGGTGTCATGACAGCAAGGGGGGGTTAACTCTGGAAAACTGAGAAGGGAAACCCATAACTCACACATACATATAAGCATATATACATACACACATTCCTACATATATACAAGTATATATACACTCACATACCCACATATACACACACATACATCTATACTTACTTATACAGTACATATATACATAAATACGCATGTGTATCTACATAAAAATCAAATCAAAACTCAAATATAAAATCTGGAATTTCAGGATACTAATAGATATTGTGCAGTGAAAGAAAATTTGGGGGAAAACCCAAATCCGACACCCAAACCTAGTTAAGACCCTAAAATAGTGGTCGGTAATCGTGCCCCTATATGTGTACGTGTCGTAGGTGTCCCTAGGTACCCATCACAACACGACACAACGTGTCCAAGTGTCAAAAACCCAATTCGGGTAAGTTCCAGGCACTGTGCAGTGACACAGCGTCGTGCAGTGATGCACCTAGCTCTAGGACACGACACAAGTGTCTAGGAGTCTCGTGCTCGTGTCCCTAGGTTCGCCTAGGGTTAGTCTAGGGTTAGGGTAGCCTGTCCCGTGTCCAGGTGTCGTACAGTGTCGTGTCCAAGCCCGTATCAGAGCCTAAATTCCTCGTGTGCGCTGTCAGTGTAAAATCGATGCACACACGAATTCGTGTCCGACACAACACTAGAAGCCACGAAACTTGGGGGACATGTTCGCAGACATTGCCCCCTCGTGTCCACCAAGTGTCACCCCTCCACGTGTCGTGTCCCGTCCTACGTGAGCCCCGAGCAGCAGGGGACTGAACGCGAGCGTGGTGCGGTCTCGTGCAGCGAGGACAGAGCCTCGTGGACACGACACACGCATGGATACGTGTCGTGCTTGTGTCAGGGTGTAGCCTAGGTCTAGGGCTAGGGTTTAGGCACGACACTTCGTGTCCACGTCGCGTCTAGACATGACACGAAGGCCGTGTCAGTAGCCAAAACTGGTTGTGCACACTGTGTCGTGCAGCGTGTCCAACAGCCAAAACTGACACAAAACGACAAAAAATACCTAACACCCTTCACAAAAATTAATGTACATCCTTAGATCTACAAACTCATGTAATTACATTTTCAAAAATTGAAAATAAATTCCTAAGGGACATTCTATCGAACACCTAACTTACACTATGACACGTGTCCGATACGGACACCAAACGGACACGAAATTCACCCAAATTTCAGGGACACCTAGGGGACTCCTAGATCCAGCCCTACATGCAAAGAAAACTGAAATTTAAATCAATTTAAAGGGTTTTACCTATAGGTGCAAATTGCATGGAAAAGCTCCAAATGGGGGATGTTCTTCTTGATGGCCAAATGCTCCAAATTGATCCCAAACTGAAATAGCTCTCCACCAACAGTCCATAAACTTAAATTAGAACCCAATGCAAAAGACTAGGATGAAAAAGGAGATCAAATGAATAAAATGGGAATTTTTGGAAGGGGAAAACTTACCTTTCTTTTCTCCAAGTGTTGGAATGATAAAAAGAGGCAAGCACTAATGAACAAGTGTTTAAATAGGATGGGGATCCCTATGTGGCTGTTCATAGGTTCAATAATTAGGGTTAGGGTTCACTAAATAGCCCATGGGCTTAAGTCATGATCAATTAAATAATTAAGCCATAAGTCATTTCATGAAACCACAAGCCATGACTTAAATTCACTAAACCAAATCCCCTCATTCTAAAACTATTCTCTAATGACTAAAATAGGTTAACTCAAGTTAGACTAAGGTCACCATGGCTAGGGTTAGCTTCTAGGCTAGTTCACTAGGTCTCAGCAAGTCCAAGTCAACTAGAACTCACCAATTCAACAAATCACCAAATAATTCAAATAAGTCAAAATGACCAAATTACCCCTAGTCTAAAAATGATAATTAAATCATCCTAATGACATGGTTAGGCTCTAGGTCATGCAGTCACTAGGGTTTCACTAGCAGCACGTCAAAATCACAAGTCATGACTTAAAGCAGTTTTTAAATAGTTTAAAAAAAATAATTAAAAATCACAAAAAATCATAATATGAAATAAATATCAATAATTGATAATCATAATTACAAAATTTCAAAATTATCCTCATCTGGAAAACTGGGTGTTACATTCGCCCCCACAGGTGCTTATGGTTTAATCGTGACTTTGTCTCCCAGGATACAACGGAACTCCTCCCCCGGTAGCACCGCAGGAACTAGACAAAGCAATGAAGGTAGTCCCTCTCTTGGACTCAATGCTTGAATGAGTTTTTCAAACACTAACATGCCTCTCCTTTTTATAAATGATGAAGAGACACAAATTGTGAATAGACACTTTTGGAAGGGACACACATTTTCCAATAGACAACCATTGAAAATATTCATTCAATTTTTTAGATTATTTCCAACAAACTCCATAATTGTCGACCTGATGTCAAACCTCTATATTGGTGCCAAATTCCTAGCCAAGATACAGCTATGAGAATGAGAGGGTCATGTCATAGAACCTAGGTGGGCAGTTGGTAAGTAGGTTGACCTACCTTTTGAATTGCATATTAAGCTCATACAATCAAGGAGCACCCTCCAAGTTCCCCTAGACTATAAAGAGTCTAGACGAAGAGCTAAGATAATACAATTTGCTATAGGGGATGACATTCATCTCTATGATACATTACGCCAAAGATTGAAGGAATGGCAATCCCATAGCAAGTAAAATAAGGTTGAGAATTTGAACAAAACCAAAAGACTAGAGTTCATTTATTGTGCAGTTAAAGAAGTTAAATTCGTCGTAAGTACGAAACTCGCCTACAAATTTAATGATTCTATAAAATTTCTTCTATCTATTTGAGTCAATTACGACTAAATGGGAAAAGAGACATACTTACATCTTAAATAACCTTTGCAATGACATCCTTATATGGTAGTAGGTCAACGGGTATATTAAGATGGGCAACATGACCTGGAGGAAGATTAAAACAAAACAGGTATGAGATGGAACTTCAGATACTAGAACACACTAGAGAACAAAGTTGGAAACAAAAATAAAATGAGTGTACAGAGTGAGTACTAAACTATTGTTTCGAAAGAAGAAGGAACCTCCACTCCATCGGGGAGTATTTGCTTCAATATATGGTCTATAAACAATAAAAAGGAAAAGGAAAGGAAATTAGTAAAAACATATTACATAATAAGCATAAATAAGCTCAAGTATATGTAAAATGGAAGAGTATCAAAGCTATTCTCGTCAGAGAAACCAAATTAGGTTCTGGTTAACGTTCTAAAGTAACAGCGGTACCCCATAGCATATATTATACTACCCAGGTATTTTAAGGAATGTACAATTAATTAATCATTCATAACTTAATTAATCATTCATAACTCATGATACCCGCAAACAAAACTCAGCATACACAAAATGCTCAAGGAATAGTTGTCTTGTAACATGAGAAGTTCTCACTAAGCTTTTACCTTTCCAAGTACACCTAGACCAGTCCTTCATACTTATATTAGAAACAGCTGATACTTTGTAAACTGTCTAACAGGAGGCATCTATATCCCAGGTCATGAAGCAACTGCATAAATGCTTTCCCCTTCTCATTCAAGATAGCACTTTTATAAGTAGAAGTTGAAAGAAAACAAGTAAAAGCATCATCAATACCTTTTCTCATAAGTATTGCATACAGTATGCCGGATAATCCATTGCTGAGAATCCTTCACAAAATAAGTGACAAGGTATTCATGACTATCAATCTGGCGGCCATGTGAGTAAGGTGTCATATTCCTAGCAAAGGCATCTATAGGCAAGAGAAGGCCGGCATACTCGAAGGCCGTTGTTCAAAGGTAGGCAACCCTACCTTTTCAAGCCATGCAATTAAAACTGATGCAACCAAGGTGCAAGCGTCAAAGCTTCCTAAACCACAGAAAAGTTTGAACCTAGTAAAATGAAAACATTTGCTATTGAGATAGCATTAATTTCCTAACGACAAAAAAGACCAAAGAGGCAATTGAATTGCATCCCTTAGTAAAAATCAGAAATAAAATATGCTCATCCTCCATCTAAACATGGATTTCAAATTAACATACCCTGAACAAATGGAAATTATATAAGAGTGCAAAAGATCTGAAACCAGACCAACCCACTCTACAAAGAGGAGCAGTGCCTTCTTGTAAAAAAGGTCAGCAGTATTTTGAAACTTCAAAGCCCAAACTCCCATGTGGTGGTATTTCTTCAAGGATACCTTCTTATCTCCTACATATGATCCAGAATACAGTTGTGGGCCCACCAGAACCCTTGTAGAAATTTTCCACATTTAAAAGGTAATTTGAGTCACATTCGAAGGAAATTCGAGTCGACAAAAAAGTTATGCATAATCCTCCAGTGGTATGTATCAAGAAATCAAACTGAAAACTCTATATTTGAGAAGCAAATTGAAGTCGAAATGGAACAACAGCTCAAATATCTTCTAACTACAAGATGGTAGAAGTTCCATCAAACCATGATTCTTCTTGACAGCTTTTGCCTTGTCCAATTAAAATGAACTCACACTAGAGTATCTGCTCTAGGCTTCTCTACCTATGATAGAGTGTGCCATGATTCAAACTGAGTTTCTCCCTTGTGCACTTTTCCCATGGACTGGCTGCAAGCCATGGTTGAACATTGTAATTTACATAAGTAATAAGTTAGAAATTGTACTTCAGACCTCTTCTTCGGTTACTTAAGAAAATATGCTGCATAGATGGTAGTGCAAATACAATTACACTTGACAAGGAGGGATGGAAATCCATATTCAGATCAATCTCAGCAGGGAGTGAAAAAAGGAAGGGGAAAAAATGACCTTTTAATATTAGTATTAGTTTGGCTCTGGTGAAACTTTTAGTTTTGTAATAGAGTGGCTTTGGAAATTGGTAATAGTTGGAATAGGACTATGGAGTAGTAGTATATTGGCTGTAGTACTGCCGGTTGTAATAGCTGCAGACTTTGTATTACCAATAAATTTTAGTTGGATAATAGCCAGGTACTTCCTGGTTGTTATCTACCCAGTTTAGTCTCAAAGAAGGAAAATCCATATTCAGATCTTGTAATTTCTAATCACTACAACGTTACGTGGATATGATATATACTGGGATATTATAATGTATTTATGTAACTTCTATGAACTTGGTCAAAAAAGGAAAAGATTAAAAATTAGACAATTTGGGCCAAGTACAACAAACAAGGATCTCTCTCGCAACTAACCTGCACCCCAATAGGAATATCCAAGGATTACTGAATGTGGAACTACTTCAATCTCACACAAACCCTTCAATGTGTCGAGCACTTGATCAGGAATTCCAGATAAATCTGTCATTTCCATATACACTTCAGCAATTAATAGATCAAGAGTATCAACCATAGTTTATTCTGAGAAAGAGTATCAACCACGTTTCTAACAAAAATCAAATCAAAATATGATGAATACTATGATGAATACTACAATAATCAAAAGAGAGACAAGGAAACAAAGATCCAACATCAGTTTGACAAGTTTTTTTTTCTTTCCTTTACTAGTATGCATAATCTCTTGATCTCAAAATATGCAAACAAAATATAAAGCTAAGGAAATGCTAGAGCATACATTTACAATTGCATATGTATTAGCATGAACAAGCATGATACTTTGAAGCATCCATGTTTTCTTGTTCGTTTGGTACCATAAAAACAAGCAACCAAGGAAGAAAATACCTTAATATGGTATCAGTAACACAATAAGTTATATATATAGATTGAATAGTAGACCAGCAGAACATATAATCACATGACTATGATGTAAAATATTTTCTTGTGCATATTTAGACCAGGTTTATAGTGGACAAGAAGTGTTTTAAAGAGACATTACAAATGAAGAAACATTTACCAGAAACTGTTTAAATCTTGCCATGCTTTCTCTTGTTCCATATATAAGCCAACATAAACCACAAGATAGATTATCTCACAAAATAGGGTCAATTACACCACAGAATGTCCAAGTTGACATATGATAGGCTGGGACTAATGTTCAACTTACCAGGACTTTGAATTTTCTCAGAGAGTAAAACCAAACGTCTTTTATCAGATGTTGAATCCTCCTTTATGGGTTTAATGAGGGGCTTATCTAGAAGATATCTGCAAAGTAAAATACAAAAGAAAGATTTCATGATCTAACACATAGCTACAGACAAAAGTCAATATAAATATTAAAATGTTAAACTTGTGGCTGCCAGTAGTAATTTTCCTTGTTATATTGCGGCCAGGGGCGTGGTCCTTAGACAAATCAGAAAAACAGATGTGTCGTACCTCTTTCTGTTAGGGGAAGAACAACCAATCAAAGATGCACTTTTTTCCTTTCTTAATTGGCATAAAGTAGCAGATTAACCTCAAAAAAATTACTAAAACATTTAGTATTGGACCATTGGCACCATTTGAACTCGTGGAATTAAATGGTTTCACCATAAAAGTTAGAATAAAGGGAAATCTTGAGACAAGCAAAAATCAAGCAAATCATGTTTATCATCTGCACACTTGCAAGGTGAGAGCAGAGGCAAGCAGTTCTGATGCTAAAAATGTCAACAAGAAGAAAAAATGATAGGTAGATATAGAAAAAGAAAAAGAAAAGTGATCGTGACTTCAGTAAAACTGTATACTTGCCGTCAATATAAGACCATAAGTTATGTATCACCTAGTAGCTTACTTTATAATTTTAGATCAAAATCAGTTCCCTTTTCTTGTGTTCTCTTCCCACCTTTTCATCACCATCAATTGTTGTTGTTTAAGTGTTAGATTATTAAAGACATCTGAAGCAATTCAAATGCCAGCCTATGAAGCAGAAATACTTGCCTAGGACCCAAGGGTCCGCACAACCCTTGCTTGAAACTTCAAGTCTATGAGGCTGCATTGGAACAATAATGCAGCACGCCAAACATGTGATACCTACCTTAGGTCCTCAACAGCTTCTTTCAAACCTTTATGATGCTTGTGGTACTTAGTCACCTCCATATATGTCCGCCTTCAGGCAAACCGTTATATTTGAAAGGTTTTTTTTTTTCTTCGTGATTTATCCACTTAGCACCCCCATCCATATTTGGTAGTCTACCTTAGGTCCTATGCTAACAGCTCCTTCAGCATAACCATTATGATTCGAAGGGGTCTCTTCTTGCTTCGTGCTTTATCCACTTATGCCCCAAACAAAATTTAGCAATTTAACATGGTTGACCTCCTCTCCTCCATTAATTCATTCACATCCAATGCGGAGAACTTGAGGGTTGGTTGGAGCCGTGGCCCAACCTGCTGATATCGATTCATAAGCATTAGTGAACTCTTAAAGAAAATGCCATGCATGGCATTTTTGGAAAGTTTTTTGACCTGATATCAAGCATTATATTTGTGCCTTACATCTATACACTGAAATTTCCTTCCTCTTAGCATTATCAAATTAGCTACATTGCATTTTTCCTTTTCTTATTTCAGATACGTTACTTTCAATCTTTCACTCAGCATATAGCTATTGCGAGTCTCAGATCCTCAATATTTGGTCCTATGCCAGCCACAATGCGCACAAAAAACACTTTAAGGCTTCATTGTTCCTGAAAATAAGTGACAAAGTTCCAGTTTATTCCTGAAAGTAAGTGACAAAGAGTTATGGGAATTTTTTTTCTTTTGCTTAGTAAAATGTGCTAAAACCAAGGTTCATATTATCGGTTCCGGACCTTCCTATTAGTATCCTTTTGGCAGATGTGTGTGTGTGTGTGTGTGTGTGTGTGGTGGGGGGGGAGTGATGTTCAGGTTGCTAATAGTAATATTTTATTGTTGGGTTTGCAGTCTAGGTGATCCTTCTGAGATTGGAACCTACCTAGTTATCTCAATAAGTACAGATCGAGTATGTTTAAAAGATGGTGTCCCAGTGGCACGAGGCTCCCGCTTACGCAAGTCCGGAGGCGCACTTCGGGTGTATTTGTCGTGCAGGGTTATTTAAAATTTCCGTGATATCTAGGATGGGAGAACAATTGAAATGTTTGTTTCGTGCAAGGTTCACAGTATCGGTATCGGAATCAGTATTGGACTATTCCTATGAGTATTGGTATCGGCGATATCGGTAGTATCGGCGGTTTCGGATCGAAGTATCGGATTTTTTGGTATCGGAAAACAAATGATTATTAATAAATTATTTACATTTAAAAACATATATTTTATACATTTAGGCATAATTTTAAGTATTTTTAGTGCTATTTCTTAGTAGTTTTGAAATTAAATGAAATAGTACTCACCCTTACCGATTGGTTTGCATACAATAGATTGATTTTCTTCTTTTACAACCTCATTATGCTTTAAACCTTTGTTGATTTACCTTTTTCGTTTAATTTTCTTTGCCGAATTGACCGGAAAAAAGACCCCCAATGTCGGTATCGGTCAATATCGGGTATCGGTCGGTATCGGATCGGGACATGCCAAACGGTATCGGTATCGGCCGTATCAGATTAGTATCGGCCGATACTTTAAACCATGAATTCATGTTATAAAAGATTTTATATGGACATATTTAATTACCAGAATTCAATTTTTCCACAAATTGTAGGAAACTTATCCCCTGCAAACATGTGGGTATTTAGTTTCTACGGGAATGAAATTATTGGCCAGTCGGGTTCAGATCAGTTGGATTTGGATCGGGTTTGCGTCAACTGGCTAGGGTTTATGTAATTTTGATTAACTAAACAATACAACAACAAAAAACTTGATAATTAAAGATAAACCGTATGTCGTTGGTGGGACTTGAAAGTTGAACCCACGAGTAAGGGACTACTAGCCTGACCAGACTAAAGTACAACAAAATTGTTTTTGTATATATCAAGAATGCCACATCCTTGCACGTGAATGTTGTATTCCTTATACCAGACATAGTTATACAAGTTTTCAAAGACTACCTATAAATTTTATCCCTATCGACAAAGAAAGATTATATTATTGTCCTCCTAAACAATAGCTTATACACTCATATAACTTGCAAGCATAAAATAGTTTGGCAAGTAGTAAATCATACATGGTGAGAGAAAAGCATTCACTACCACATCAAATGGACCGTAAAATTTAAAAAACTCACAAAATTTAAAAAACTCACATTTTAGAGAAAGTAGCCTTAATGGTACCTCAAGAGAAATAAAGATGAAAAAGAAGAAATATAATAGGGTATTAGTAGTTGTAGTTATGTTTTTGGTAAGGATACCAGTGGAAGAAAAACTAGAAACCCTCAAAACATTCCGATTTGAGGTGTTTATAAAGACATCCAAAATTATATTGCACTGATTTTGGAGGGTTTTTGAGCCGACCAAAACCAACGACTCAACCAAGCAAGGTTTTTTTAAACACTTCATAAAGGACTGGCTCAAAAACCTCCTAAAACCGGTGAAAATACTATTGCCAAGCGTACCCTAAATCAAAATTGCGACATAGAACGTTGACGGCATCTTCAACTATAAAAGAAAATTTAAACCTCCCCGGGGCACCGAAAGACGCTAGACGCGGCAAGCGAGATAAAGAAAGCAGCTGGACTGCCTTGCCGCGGGTCTCCAATGATAGACTGTTTTGGGGCTATAATGCCAACCAAGGCGCGTAGCGTTAAGCCACGGCAACCGTCAGAATTGAACAGCGGCCTAGCCGAAAACGTGGAAAAGGGATATCATCATCAAATTGCTAGGTAAATCCCTTCCGTTTGGTTCGCTCTTGCACGTGAATGTTGTATTACTTATACCAAACATAGTAGTACAAGTTTTCAATGAATGCCTGCGAATTTCATCCCTATCAACATAAGATTCCTGAATCCCGACAATATTGCAATCCCCATACCAAACGCAACTTCTAGGTCAATTAACTTTCCACATCTCTTTAGATGTCACGAAACCTTCAACCAAGGGTCCAAAGAATCGGTGTATTCGTGTCGTTTATGTGTCGCGTCATGTCGGACACTGGCAAGGGCGGTGCAAGAACACACTGGCACGCCAAAGTCAGCCGGGCGTACGTGTCGTGTCGTGTCTTCTCGTGTCCGTTCGACGTAGCAACTAACAAAGACCCTAAAATTGAAAGGTGTCTGTCGAGCTCGAGCTAGTTACCCGTTGAGAACGCGGGTGACGGAGGTGCAGAGCTCGCGAGGGATTCGAAGAGCAAAGACGTTCAGTTGCAGGTCGAACCTCCTCTCGTCCAGCTTCGCCGCAATTTTTTCACTCCTTTTTTTCTGGCCACGATAACAAGTGTCCATTATTTCGTATCATGCATACATTTTGTACTAGGCCATTAATTCTTTTTAGAGACTATGTGAACAGTAACTTACGCTGTGTTTGGGAACTTTTGTGGGGAGGAAAAGAAAATTTTGAGGGGAAGAAAAATGGAGGGTAAAGTGAAGCCTGAAGGTAAAGTTAATGGGCACGGCTAAACGCACCCCAGCAGTTACTTAGCACACCCCAAGTAACTTAAGTTATAAATTACTTCAATGTTAAAAGACTAATATACCCTTCTCTCATTTTCACACCCCACAACACCCATCAGCCTTCCCAAACACACTTCTCTCATTTTCACACCCCACCATCCTCCTCATTCTTCCTTCTTTCATCATCTTCTCCAACAAAACCCTAAAACCCTAGAAAAATCCTAAGTTGAGAAGCCATCATGGAGGAAGGTGGTCCATCTGAAAGACACAATGTACGTACTCTCTCCACCTTCTTGCTCGTTTTCAAGTATTAAAATTAGTATGAGAATCGTTCCAAACGAAAATTTCAAAAAAAAATTCGCGATATGCACGACATGTGTTCGTCGCGCATATCATGTGCTGTTCGACTCCTAGTTGTCGAACATAAGAGTGACGTTCGACTAGGAGATGTCGAACATGGCTTGGAATGTTCGATCCTTTTAAGTCGAACGTTTTTCGAAACGTTCGACCTATTACTGTCGAACAGAAGATACTTGTACGACCTGTAATGGTCGGGCACTGTGTTTTTTGAAATTTTTTCTTTTAACTTAGTAAAGTGTGGGTCTTTTTCTTTTCAGGATAGTTCTTCAAATGACACTGGAATGAACAATGAATTGAGCATTGTTAACTTTTCCATGTATGAACAAGTTAATTTTTAGAAGAATTTCAGACGAAAGAGATATTTGATAATCGTGAATCGTTGTTGAGGTGGGCACATACGGTAGGAAGACGTCATAATATGGTCGTTTTGGTTAAACGATCCGATAGCGGGGATGGAAGGCGGGCTTGGATAGTTTTGGGTTTGTGAGCGCGGTGGTAAATATCGGCCTCCCAAGACTAAAGTTGCTGAAACAAATTCGGCGAACATTGCGAAGAAGGCAAGACGGGAACAGCTTACGGGGACGAAGAAATGTGACTGCCCGTTTCAATTGAAAGGAGTGCAATTCAATGACCTAGGACAATGGTCATTGACTGTTGTATGCGGCTCGCATAATCACCCACTCGAACGCAATTTGGTTGGACACTCATATGCCGGTCGACTAACACCGACTGAAGATCAACTTGTGAAAGACTTATCGAAGAACAATGCAAGGCCGAAAGATATATTGAGCACATTGAAGGAATCCTTTAGCGAGAATGAGTCGACATTGAAGACAATTTACAATGCTCGGCAAAAGCATAGAGTTGTCGAGCATGGAGGCCTATCTCAAATGCAGTACTTATTGGGAAAGTTGGACTCAGAAAAGTACTACTATTTAGATAGGAGATGTGAGCAAATCGATAAAGTGAAGGATCTATTTTATGCTCACCCGACTAGCGTGGATTTGTTGCGTGCTTTTCCTAATATTTTATTGATGGATTGTACCTACAAGACAAACAGGTACATGATGCCACTTTTGGAAGTAGTAAGGGTCACATCCACAAATATTACATTTTCTATGGCATGTATTTATATGGAGGCTGAGCGGGAGGATAATTATATATGGACGCTTAGTACGCTTAAAGGATTAGTGGATCAATCATGCTTACCGAAGGTGATTGTGACTGATCGTGAGGTAGCACTTATGAATGCTATAAGCGTTACGTTCCCCATCTCCACACACTTGCTATGTCGGTGGCATATTAGCAAGAATATATTGGCCAACTGCAAGAAGTTGTTTCGTACCAAGGAGAAGTGGGATTCTTTTAACCTCATGGAATTCGTTGGTTCTTGTCGAAGATCAACCAAGATTTAATGAGTTACTTAGAAGATTAGAGCAAGATTTCCACGATTATCCAAAATTAGTTAACTATGCCATTAAGAATTGGATTGAGTCGTTTAAAGAAAGATTTGTTTCTTGTTGGACTAACAATGTGATGCACATTTTGAGAACACGACAAGTAGCAGGTACGTGTCTTTAAACCATAGTTTGCATATATATATGTTAATTACGTTATAATGTACGATTTTGACTGTATGAATTTCATACTCACAGGGCGGAGAGTGCACATGCAAAATTGAAAAACAGTTGGGCACTAGTCAATCCAATTTTGAGATCTCATGGAGTAGGATACATGATTTGTTGATCGCTCAACACAACCAAATTAAGGCCTCATTTGAGATGAGCCTTAACGTGGCACCACATCGTTACAGTTCTCCTATATTTAAGAATATCCTAGGATTGGTGTCTCATCATGTGTAACGTTCCAGTCCCAAAATACGTAGGACTAGAAATGTAGACATGCCAGCTGTATTCATACGAAGTACACGACCTCGTATGGATACATAAGTTGTAAAATGCAGTAGAACCATAACTAATCTCATCCACACAAAATAAATGAATAAAAGATATTATATAATGAGAATGAATTGTCTTGATACAATATGTTGGACGGAGACAAATCCACTACCAACAAATAAGAAAAATACATGAAAAATAAAATAATTTTGACGAGCGAAGACGATCCAAGTGCAATCATCCTCGAAGAAATAGAGAGGACCATGGCTAGAGCTAGAATACCTGCGAAAGACAAGAACACACACCTGGCGAGATAACCAGGTCCTCGGAGGGACGTAACAAGACACATAATATCATGCCATATAAACTGAATAAATATTGCTCAAATAAATAAGGGATTGCATACAATAGGGTACCTAACCGTACTATAGTGGATATGCCATAAAGAATAAACCTTTGACGCATGGGCCGAATCAGGAATATCAGGAATCAGGACCGTATCTCCCACTGGAGATAACCGGCTATCAAGACCGTACCTCCCACTGGAGATAACCGGCTATCGGGACCGTACCTCCCATTGGAGATAACCGGCAATCAGGGCAGTGCATATATGACCCATACATTAAGGAACTGTTCTTTCCACCCAATGCCTATTATGTTGTATCCACAACAGTAAACCTCTATAACCGCTAAGTCAGACTAGCATGCAATTCTATTAGCGGTTATTCCTATCGCACGGCTTATACGTACCGGTGGCAAGCCAGTCACGCATGTCCGTGTTCTAATGCGACACACAACTTCGTGGTACAACGTATCAAGGCCAATGAATGCAACACAC
Source organism: Iris pallida (assembly GCA_029216955.1). Taxonomy (NCBI): domain Eukaryota; kingdom Viridiplantae; phylum Streptophyta; class Magnoliopsida; order Asparagales; family Iridaceae; genus Iris; species Iris pallida. The sequence goes on along the minus strand of JANAVB010041017.1, from coordinate 1,024,474 downwards.
AAAGGTGGTCCCTTAAATCTAAGTTTAATGTGTAAAAAAAATAATACATAGCAGGAAACATAAATGAACAGTAAGTTCTAACAGGTTATGCCATGTATCACAGTTTATTTTGCATAAAGAAAATAATGGACAATGCATGAAATATGAGCTAAAATAATTAAACAGCAAATGGCAAGGTGTCTTGACTGGTAGGACGCCTGGTGTGCTGCGATAATCATGGTGGCATGAACTGCGACTTTGGTGTAACAACTATACAAGGGGACCTCTGTTGATGGCACGGACAGTTCCATTGGGTCCAGAAGGGTCAAATTAGTTAGGGTGGACATAAGGTAGTCTCGAAATGGACGAAAGAATAGGAATAATAGGACTGGATACGGACATGAGAAAAATCAAAGAAATAATGGATAAATATTATATATATATACGAGTTTTAGAAAATATTTATAATTCCTAAAACTAGTTTTCATAAGTCAAAATAAGTATAAGAAAAAAAATACTCACAGTCAAGAAAAATTATTTTTGGATAAAATACTAAGTTTGTAAATTCTCGTTTTTGACAGAAACGATGTTTGATAAAAAATACTTTAGATAAATATTCTAGAAAACCATATTTTTCGGATAACCTATTTTTGGCAATACTTTTTAGTATACATATTTAGCATCCGAAATCTAGTTTTAAAAATACCATAGAGCAAGCCTAGTAAAATATTTTTGTCTAAAAAATACTAGTATATTTATTTAAGAATAACATTAATACTTACTTATAAAAATAATAGCTCAAATATTTTTCAGTAATACTTATATTAATAAATACGGTATAATAATTAATATACAATTGTTGAAAAGTACACATGCTTACATATAGACAGTTGTCAAAAATACATCTCAATAAAATATATCTAAATATTTAAATTACAGATATTCACTATAAAATACTAAATATAATAATAATAATAATAATACTAATAATGAAATAACAGTAATAATGCTAATAATTATAATAATAATAATAATAATAATAATAATAATAATAATAATAATAATAATAATGATAATAATAATAATAATAATAATAATAATAATAATGTATCAGTTCTCATTAACAGTAAAAATAACACACACACTTTTCAAAAAAAAAACCAACAGAACCCATAAAAATAATACTAATAATATGATAATAATAAATAACAAAAAAAAACCAGTGGTTCTCCTCTTTCGAGGAGAACAACCAACAATTGAAGAAACAAAAAAGATAATAATAAATAATATAAAAAAAGACTTAAAGAGTCTACCAGCTACAACAGAGTCAATCTAACTTAGAAAGAGTAGAGAGAGAGAGAGTGTTAGGGATGGGTTACAGAGAGAGAGTGGAAGAGAGGAAGAGCGGCACACGCAGCGGTGCGGCGGTCGGGGGTTGTTCGCGGAGGCAAATTTGGTCGGCGGGGCTCCGTAAAGCGCGGCGTACGGTGGAGACGCGCGCGACGGAGGGCTAGGGCACGGCTCGGCGGTGGATCTGTCGGGAGGCGGTGAGGCGGCATGTCACGACCCGCTCCCGAATAATCGGACACGAGTCGAACACGTCCAGCCTTCGTCGTTAGACACGACGAAGTAAGCTGTACCAATACTAAGGGAAACTAACAAGTAATCATGAAGTAAGGTAACATCACAGCATCTATAAACGAAATCCCAGAAATAGTACAAATCTATATGTTTTATTACATTCATCCAGAAATGTCAAATGTCTGACTAAGTCTCAAAATAAGAAATGACATAAAGGAAAGGTACTAAGCCTCTGCGGCCTCTAGGTCCAGCACAGCTCCAGCTGGCTCAGCAATAATAGCAACATCCCGTCCATAGAAGGTGTCACAAATAGCCTCCATCTCACCTGCAACATATCCTATTCAGGAGCGGAGCAAAGTACAGTTCTAGGTAATAAAACATGAACATGAAATGGATACAGGAAATGAAATACAGGAATGAGCAGGTAAATACAGGAAAGTAGTACAGGAACTGAGTACAGGAGATATGGTACATGAATGTAAAGTACATGAGCTATAGTACATGAATGTAAAGTACAGGAAATGTAACGTACAGGAATGTAAAGTACAGGAATGAAACTATAATCCTGCAGTACCAGACATGATGTGCACAAAATCGAAATACATCTAGTCCATGTGACCGGCTGGGGTGAGTACAGGAGCATGCACAGGAGTACATGAATATGGTACGACTTAGGATCCGCGTGCACAGTGCGAGGCCTAAGCTAGGTACAGGAATATAGTAACCGGGATTGGTCACATGGCTAGTGTATTTCCCCACCCGACACTAATAAGTACAAGGACAAGGGTACAGGAATACAGGAGTACATGAATATCGTGCTATGACGTGTCACAAGAAAAGGTACAAGAATGTAAATGCACAAAACCGTAGAAAAGTACTTGCCTTGCTCCGGAAAGTACTGGTAATCAAGAATTGGATGTCTTCCTGTATTTATAATTTGTACAAGTTGGTTATGAACTAACATAATCTCTAAATTGGTATTGTAGTTCTACTTTATAATAATTCTAATTTAATCTCTTAGGAGATAATGGCCCTTAGCTTAAATAATCTTAGATTATATAACATACACTTATTGGTAAGTCATCAAGTCCTACAATGCTAATTAAGTAAGAATATTAATAAGAACATCTATCCAATTGACAAAATCTAAATAAGATAATATTTGCTTTTGGAAAACTATATTTTAATTCAGTATATTATTAGCAGAATTTCTATGAAGGCTTAATACTCTCAATGGTAATAAGACATAAAATCAAATCCTACCACTCCAGCATCTAAAATTCCCAAGGATTAGTCTAAGTCTTGCCATATACTCATTCCAACATCATAATTTATTACACATAAAAATAATGCAGCAAATGGACTAAAAGCCCCCAGTCTCCCTGCCAATGGTCACCCAATATTATAATTAAAATATGAACTCAAGTCTCCCAATCCCAGCTCACTGCCAACAGAAAAGAATGACAAACAAATATAAACTCAAGTCTCCCAATCCCAGTTGAATAATCAGCACTAAGAGTTTAATTCAAATCCAGCACATCCTCAAAGAAATGGACAACCAAACTTCAAAAGTACTGTAGCCTAAGGGCTACTTAAATTTAGCAAAATTCACTACTCCCAGATGCAGATATAAGTAAGAATTAACAAGAATGACTTATAATACATATGAAATCAAAATGACTTATAATATAAAATGACTCATAATGCAAAACCAAATCAACAGAAGAAAAGTGACAAAAATACTCAACTCTCAACTCTGTTCTCCTCCACAACATAGATTTCAAAGAATAAAGGAGAAACTCACTCTTCAACACAACTCACAGATCATACTAAATCAAATTTAAAATTTACAACCACACGAAATCTGAAGAAAAGAAAAACTCAACATCAAAAGATTTCGGAATATAAATCTGATCTTCAGGACATACTCCCATCCCTCACTAAATTCAAACCCGGTTGATCAATACTAGTATAACTACTCAAAATGGAAATATATACATTCAAATTAAATAAGACTCCAGCTCCTTGTTAATCCGACCCTGACACATGCACACGTCCCGGACACGAGCAACACTTGGCTACGAACATCACGAACAAAAGTCTTCATGACAGATTCGAACAAAAGAACACAACCGACACCTCACGCCCAGACACAATCCAACTTGGACACGCAGACACGAACGTCTACAGAATCAGCAACTTCGAAAACGCACACACACACGAACACGATGATCCTGAACATTTAGAATTCACTAGACATAATCAAAGCCCTGCAGAAAATAAGTCTCAAAAAGATACATAGAGTTACCTGAAGTGACTGTCAAGTGGGACGAGGCTCGATCCAAGTGCCCGATTCCAATCTCCAGCTAACGGCTATCAGGCTGTTGATGAATCAACACATCGAACAAGAATGAGCGACTATCGAGTAGTAGTCAAGGATCCTCTCGATAAAGTCCAATTAAATCGGAATAGGAAGGAAAGAATACTCAAGGTTTAACAAATTCTGAACTAACACTCGCTACCAATCCACACACCTTATCAAAACCTAAATTCTTCCTGTTTCCCCAAATCAGGACCCATCACAAACAAAACACACAGAAAATTAAGAAAACATATAGAATCAAGAGGATCGGTTCTCACCTAGATGATGATCATCCAACCGATCGATCACTGCTAACCCATGCAGAAAGTTCAAGATCGGACATCCTCTTCGACACAGATTTGGACACGTACGTTCGTCGTTAAGAACGATCGGAACAACTTTACCAAAAAAAAAGGAATAGACACGAACCTATCGTTGATGAAGAACTAGCGAGATCGTCGAAAGAGTTGCCGTGGTCGTCGATCAAGCCGCTGGAAACGTACTCGAAGCCGTTAGAACCCTCGGCGAAGAACAGCGTTCGCCGAGCCGATCAACTGCCGTCTCGAACTGAGATGGTCGCACCACTCGATCACAGCCACCGCCGCTTGAGATGCGCCGCCGTCGTCGTCGTCTTCTGCATGTCGTCGCCGCCGGTGAAAGGAGCGGAGGGCTCGAGGGATTTGAGAACTGAGGCACTCGAGTGCTCTCGAGTGTTCGAGAGACCGAGAGAAGAAAATAATAAAGCTCAGAAAGAAACGTTGGAAGAAGAGAGTAATTTTTCTCTCTCTGCCAACCCCAATATGTACTGAGAAAAGTGAATTTTTCACTTAACCCCTCCCGCTATCAAATGTGGCAAAGACCCCCTTCCGCCAAGTAAATATTTCCAAAATAGCCCTCTTCCTTTTCATTATTTTAGAATATTTGCTTTAAACAGTTAGAATCACATGGTGGCCCCAGTCGTTGTAACAACTTTTCAAATTTGAAAAGTGGTCCCAAAAAATTATTCCCTCCAAAAATATCATCAAAAATTTATTGTTTAAAACTAATTATTATTTAAAACTTAATAATATCAATTGCATAATAACTAGAATTTATTTATTTAAAAATACTGGAAAGTGGAGTTACAAATCTCCCTCCCTTAAAAAAAATTTTGTCCTCGAAATTCAAAGGACAAAACAAGCAACAACCAAAACACACTTCAAAACAAGGAAGAGAAAAAATCTCAGCAAATCACAAGGGTCCAAACACTAGCCATTTATTGAAATTTGAATCCCACAAACAGAGTACAATCAGATCAATCAAATAAAGTGGGATAGCACTCCCGCATCTCGTCCTCGCGCTCCCATGTGGACTCTCCCGGGGAGTGATGTCTCCACATGACGCGAACGAGAGGAATAGTCTGGTTCCGTAGTCGCTTCTTCCTCCGGTCCAGGATCTCTACTGGCTGCTCCTCATAAGTCAATCTCGGGCCCACCTCTAGCTCGGAATAGTCTACCACATGGCTGGGGTCTGGAATGTATCGTCGGAGTTGAGATACGTGGAAGACATCGTGCACTCCCTCTAAGCTAGCTGGAAGCGCCAGTCGATATGCCACCTCGCTAATCCGTGCCGTCACATCGAAGGGTCCGATGAATCTCGGACTGAGCTTTCTGCCTCTGCCGAACTGAATGACGCCTCTGGTCGGTGAGATCTTCAGGAACACTCTGTCCCCAACCTCGAACTCAAGCGGCCGTCTGCTGCTGTCCGCCCAATGTCTCTGCCGATCCTGCGCAACCCGAAGACGCTCTCTGATCAGTCTGACTTTCTCTGCTGAGTCTACCACTATCTCTGGCCCAAGTAAAGCTCTCTCGCCAACGTCGTCCCAAGATAACAGCGTGCGACATCTCCGCCCGTACAGCACCTCGAACGGGGTCATCTCGATGCTAGCCTGATAACTGTTGTTATAGGCAAACTCCACAAGGTACAAATGGTCCTCCCATGATCCGCCGAAGTCGAGTGCGCAAACCCGTAGCATGTCCTCCAAGGTCTGAATGGTCCTCTCGGACTGTCCGTCCGTCTGTGGATGATAGGCGGTGCTGAACTTCAACTGTGATCCCAAGCTCTGCTGTAGACTCCTCCAAAAGTGCGACATGAAGCGGCTGTCTCGATCCGAAACGATGCTAACCGGCACTCCGTGAATCCTCACGATCTGACGCATGTAAAGGCCTGCAAGCTTCTCGGTCGACAGCCCAACCTTGAACGGAATGAAATGGGCAGACTTTGTCAATCTATCCACGATCACCCAAATAGCGTCTTTGCCACTGGGAGTACGCGGCAATCCAGAGACAAAGTCCATGGTAATGTGCTCCAACTTCCATTCCGGAATAGGTAAAGGCTGGAGTAGTCCTGCTGGTCTCTGGCGCTCCGCCTTGACTTGCTGACACACAAGGCATCTGGAAACAAATCTGGCAACCTCTTTCTTCATCCCATACCACCAAACATACTCACGCAAATCCTTGTACATCTTGGTAGACCCAGGATATATAGAATACTGTGACTGGTGGGCCTCCTGCATCACCTCCTCCCGCAAGTCCTTGGGCACACACAGCTGACTCCTATGCCTTAAGGATCCGTCCTCTGCAATGGTGAAGTCGTCGAGCAGACCTAACTCTGCCTGAGCTCTAAGACCCTGGATTCCCTCATCAAGCAACTGGGCCTCCTTGATCTTCTCTAGCAACCCCGACTGTATCTGCATGTGCATCATCTGTCCTCCATACCCTGGCAGAACAACCTCAAACCCAAGACTCTCCAGATCCTCCAAGAGATGCCTGTCCATGGTGAGATACATAGCAATAGGATATCGACTGAGAGCGTCTGCTACCACATTTGCCTTTCCAGGATGGTACTGTAGACTGATGTCGAAGTCCTTCATGAGTTCCAGCCATCTGCGCTGCCTCATATTCAGCTCCTTCTGAGTAAAGACATACTTCAGACTTTTGTGGTCCGTGAAGATATCCACCCTCTCCCCATGTAGGTAATGCTTCCACAGTTTCAAGGCAAATATGACTGCTGCAAGCTCCAAGTCATGTGTAGGATAATTCTTCTCATGGGGCCTCAACTGTCTAGAAGCATATGCTATAACCTTCTTGTTCTACTCCAGCACGCATCCCAAGCCTTTCTCTGAAGCATCGTTGTAGATGACGAATCCTCCTGATCCTGATGGCAATGCTAGAACTGGTGCCGTCGTGAGTCTTCTCTTCAATTCTTCAAATGCTGTCTGGCAGACGTCGCTCCATATGAACTCCTCGTCCTTCCGCATAAGCTTTGTCATAGGCTCTGCTATCCTGGCGAAGTCCTTCACGAACTTCCTGTAGTATCCTGCTAGACCCAGGAAACTACGAATCTCTGCTACTGACTTGGGAGGTGCCCATGCTTCCACTGCTTCAATCTTCTTGGGATCCACAGAAATCCCCTCTCCAGTCACTACGTGCCCCAAAAACTCCACTCTGTCCAAGAAAAACTCACATTTCGAGAGTTTCCCGTACAGCTTCTCCTTCCGCAGAATCTCCAAAACAATCCGCAGATGCTCTACATGCTCCTCTTCTGTCTTCGAATAGATCAGAATGTCGTCAATGAAAACTACGACAAACTTATCCAAATATTTGTGGAAAACCTTATTCATCAGGTTCATAAATACAGCTGGGGCATTAGTGAGTCCGAACGGCATCACTAGGAACTCATACTGGCCGTATCGGATGTTGAAGGCTGTCTTCAGAATATCCTGCTCCCGAACCTTCATATGGTGGTACCCTGACCGAAGATCAATTTTAGAAAAGACCTTCGCTCCACTAAGCTAGTCGAACAGCTCATCAATCCGTGGCAAAGGGTATCGATTCTTGATGGTGATGTTGTTGAGTGCACGGTAGTCAATGCACATCCTCACCGTCTCATCCTTCTTGGGCACAAAAAGTACCGGTGCTCCCCAGGGTGAAGCACAGGAGCGAATAAATCCCTTGCCCTCTAGCTCATCAATCTGCGCCTTCAATTTTGCCGCTTCCTTCGGGTTGATTTTATAACAATGCTGAGACTTCGGCGCTGATTCGGGCAATAAGTCAATGCCGAACTCCATGTCTCGATCCGGCGGCAATCCTGACAGCTCCTCGGGGAAGACGTCGAGATACTCTGCGATAAGTGGATGCGGCAACTCCTGGTCTTCTGCAATAGCTCCGAAGTAGACTCCCTCTGGCCTCTCTGCAACTCGTCGGCTGATCTCGAACGGTGGAACTCCTGGCGGACTGAAGATCACCTTCCCTTCATGGCAGTCTATTACAGTAAACTGCTCGCTCATCCAGTCGATGCCGAGGACTATATCAAATCCGGGCAGTGGCATCACTAGAAGTCGAGCTCTAATCTCCCTCCCAGCAATAGTGATAGGGCATTCCACCATCTCACTCACCGGCACTAACCCTCCTCCTGTCATAATCCGACAGTTCCGCCTAGTGGGCTTGGGTGTTGTAGTGCCCCGACCCGCAAGATGCCTTATGATGGATGGTTGGTTCGATGAAGCCTTGTTGGACTTGGGAATATGTGAAGGATCGCTTGGAAGTCTATGCGATCGTGGCGGGAATCGTCCTATGAATGTGAGTAGTGTTGAACCCTTCAAAGATCCTTTAGCTTCACGCTTAAAATAAGGATGAGTTTGCTATGTTTCTTATTGTGTTGCTCAATAACACCTTGCATGGAATTTGGAAAGATAATGAAAGATAATTAATCACCTGAACGTAAACTGTTGTGGCTAAATGAAATGTATGCTTGTGCGATGTTGCGATGAATTGCATGACAGGTGAAGGCAAGTCCCAAATATTTGGGCGGTAAGTATATCGAGCTTTTGGCTCAATGAATAGTTGGCAAACAGATGTTAAGACCCAAGAACTGGGCAGTGAGTATGCTTGCTTTGCATTCGAATGAATGTTTGCTTAACAGATGCTAAGTCCCAGGAACTGGGCGGTGAGTACATTGAGTTGGTTGGAAAGATGTGGCAAGGCTTTGGGTAACAACATTCTATTATCCCGTCGCCGATGTAGAATGTTGATTATGCTAAGACCCTGGATGGGCAGGTGATAATATGAGCGTTGGCTCAAGGCAAGATGGCTAGATGGCAAGATGGATGAGAATGATGGTTTTTGCTTAGTTTTCCTTATCATGCATTATATGTTTTCTTCTTAGATAAGTTGCATATAGTTGCATGGTCATGGACAACTTGTCGACAAGGTGGTTTCTCGAACGGTATTCCTGGGCCATGGAACCCGGTTCGTCCTAGGGGAAACCAGTGCCGAAGTAGTGGCAGTGCTGATGTACTAGCACGGTATACAGGACTTGCAGTGGGGCTAGCTACCTGCACTGCAAGGGCGCTGTATATCTGTAAGACGGTCCAGGATGGCGTGTCGCCAGTGACCTTCATATAGATAGGTCAGGTGCTAATGATGTCTTATGCAGGCAGAGTAAGTTATTACTCAAATACAGGGAAGGACGTCGGCTTTGGTAAGAATTCACCTGAACGGTGATAATCATATTGAATCATGATATTGATCCTAACAATGTATTGTGCAGGCAGAGTAAGTATTATAATTATACAGGGATGGCTATACGACCGTGGGTAAGAATCACCAAAGGGTGATAACTGCATGTTTTAAATTATGTTGGCTATGAGATTTGCATGCTTTACTTCTTGTCGGCTATAACATGAAATTGACCCTAAGGCAACAAGAAAGATCACTGTTAATAATGTTCTATAACATGATTACTTAGTGCTGTCTTCTTAGGTGAGTTGGGCCAGCACCGCTCGCCAGTACATTGATGATGTACTGACCCACGTTGTGGGCAATATTACAGGTGTTTGCTTGGGGGAAATCCTGTGAATCAGTGCTTGGCATCGATGAATCGGATGGGTGTGCAGAAGCTCTTCTTTCAAGATGATGTCTTCTGCTATACGGGACATAATGTATGGAACAGTGGAACTCAGTTGTACCAGTGAGATTTTAGCCATATTGGCAAGTTCATTGTAAGGAAGTCGGTATATTCAGTTGTAGCCTAAAGGGCAAGTGTATACATTCAGTCGGCTATTTAAGAGCCTTGTAAACAATTGTAAACTCTGTATCCCGCTGCGAGTCTTGTAATCCATTTTGATTATCAATAAAGAGATACATTTCTTCATAAATTGTGTGACTTCAATTTATCTGCTTGGTTCCGCTGCCTTGTCGATGTTTTCTGAGAATTACCAGGAACTGTAATGGTTTTGCCTTGTACAAGTGCAATCTAGACTTGTACGGCATCACGCCCAGTGGCTTGTTTTCGATCCTCCGGGATCGGGGCGTGACATAATGGTATCAAAGCACGGCTTTACGTCCTTGGATTCCTATTCGATTTATTTCAAATCAACGTTGCTACTAAGATGATTCTAAGCTGCTTCCGCGATGATTCAAAGATTGCTTCCGCGATTATTCAAAGTTGCTTCCGCGGTGAATCAAAGTTGCTTCCGCGAATACTCAAAGTTGCTTCCGCGATGAAATCAAAGTTACCTCTATGATGATTCATAGTGCTTCTGCGATTCTTCTGTGTTGCTTCCAAACTATTCTATGTTGTTTCCTTGACTGAAAGTCCGTTGATCATTCTAACCTCTCACTGGGTGTTCCATACAATAAGTCTAAATATGTGGGCTGTGATATGTGTGTTTTGTTGAATTTCTAAAAGTTACCAAAAAGAATAACAATGATGCGATGCGATAAAAAGTTTGTGATGTATGCTGGATGTCTTATGTGTGGGATTCTTTGAGTCGATTGTTATGCAGCAATCGACCGTGGGGAATGGCTTGGTATGTTGGAACAGAATGTGCATGGATTTCAGTGAATGGGAATCGACAGAATTTTGAGTCGGTATTTATGGTCAGCATAACCACTATCGGGATGGATTGTCCATGTTGGACGTTGGTTTGATGCGAAGGAATATTGTGTTGGAATGGCTTGAGTTCTGGGTGGTATATTGCATATACCCTTGTCGTGATAAGATGTCCCTTGACCCTTAACGTGTTTATGAGTTGTGATTGCTTTACCTATAATATTGGGTGGTATCGAATCGTAGCTGAGCTTACGATTGATACATGTTGGCTAGGAATGTCCCTTGATGATTAAGTTGGATGACCCATTGTGAGATTTTGATGTGTTCGGGTGAACCATCGCTAGACCTTGTCGGTTAGCATTATGTTGGGTAATAAGAGAATTGAGAATATAATGAATGGCTTGGTTGGGAATGAAACAAATTTCAGATTCAGGCGAAGACTTGAATCAGTTGGGTAAGAAGGATGGTAGGCTTAGTAACGATAGTGTGGTATTGCTATCGAATGATTTTGCGGGAATAACTATGGACCGAATTTTGAACGATGTTGGAATTGAGTGAAAGAAATTGCATGTTGGATATCGACAGAATTGTTGGCGATGTTAGACGCTTATCGGGATGTTGTAAATGATTTAGAAGATGCCGAGAGTTGCATCAACGATTGAAAAATTGAGAATGGGCTTGAGAAATAGATGATCTTAGCACGTGGTGCAGTTGTGCTTGAGAGAATTTGATGTGTCCCGAATTAACAAGTTATGACCCTTAACTATTTTGAGGCATAGAGAATGAGTACTTGTCCCTTGATGCATGAAAGAGTAGATGTTCCTTATGAGAGTCGAATGGCTGGAATACAAATAAGTATCGAGGTGCAGCGATATATAATAGACCATGTCGGTAGATGATGTTGTCGCATGAATAACAAGTTGGGTGGAATATAGAATTATTGGATTATGACTTAGCTGATAAGTTATGTTATATCCACTAAGATGACCGATACACGAATGCTAGATGATTGGTGCTACAAAGATTGGATCGATACATGAATAGTAAATTTTCTTATGGAATCATAATGAGATGATGTAAAACGAATATTGATGGTTAACGTGAATTGCTAAGAGATGACCGTGTTGGTGCTAGAAAAAAATTTATAAAGCATGCCTCGAAAGAAATGCGAATTTTTATATTTGCCTATATTGTTGGTTAAGGAGTACAGACCGTATCGATGATGTAAGAATGTGGAAAACGAATATGTCGCGAAGAGATCGTAGGAGGAGATCGTAAGTGATAAACTATTAAGATTGCAATGTCGGATGATGACTCAGAATAGTTGACCCGATTGAATAGACAATTTGAGTACGATATAAGGATGCAAGTCGGATTGAACAAGTGATGCTATGTCTATGCAAGTGGAAATTGAAAGTTGGATATTCGATTGATGAGTTTTTTATGATAGCTTCGAGATTGACCCATAGAGTTGTGGGTTAGAATTGTTGGATAGAATTGTCAGATAGATTTTGTCGGTTGCGGGTAAGTCTAGAATGAGACTTTATTGGGTATGACTCGAGTATGAGTACGGGTAGAAAGACTTGACCCTAGAATGTCGGCTGGTCGCCTAGATTGCTGGCTAGTGCCTAGAGTGTCGGTTGGTTGCCTAGAATGTTGTTGGTTGTTTAAGTCTCAGATTGGTTGGCTATGTTCTTCAGTTGTCCGTGTTGGGAATAAGTTCATAAGATTGGGGTGGTGTCCCATGTCCCTAAGTTGGTCAGACCATAGAGTTGCCCTATGATGAGATTGGTTGCCTCTAAGATAAGAGATAAGTTTGTCCCTAATAGCTATACACCTCATATGAGTTTTAGCTGAATGATTCGTCTGGTTTAGCTTAGATTAGCTGACCGTAGAGACTTGACTGTATGCTAAGTTGACTGTTGGAAAACCATAGGATGTCCCTATTGATGTTGCATGAGTATAGTTGGACTGGATAAGATGTGTTGGAAAGTAGGCTTTGGAATGGAATGGATATTTGGGAAAATTGATGTTATAATGTTGGATGGGATGACGGATCATGTTGGTTTTGAAATTTGGTTGCCTTTGTTAGATTGCTGGAAATTGTTGGGACTAGTTGGATTTGATTGATTGATATTGAGGTACAAAAATTGTTGGTAGTGCTTTGGGATAGTTGGGATAATTTCATTGATCGAATCAGAGTTGAGGATATAAGTGTAATGACGGAATTGGATAGTGCATGTAGCCGAGATCGGCGAGATGCGAATATGAGTAGGAATGACCCTCGAGATTAATGTTGCTGGAATATGATAGTTGACTATGCGAGAGGATAAATATGTTGGCTTGATCAATACGAGAAAATGTTGGAGTACAGCAAGAAAAGTTGCTAGAGTGGAATTGTGGTACAATTTGATGAATGGTACAACTTGGAAGATGGATCACGATTGGGAAATTTACAAGCTGCAAACAAAGTGTATGGAGGCGAACGATGATGAGTACAAGATTTTGATAGATGAGAATTGGGGTATCGAAATAAAATGTGGCAATGGGATTTATCAACTGTGGTGGCATGAATGACAATGAACTTGAAAGGAATACTTGATACATCTAAGTCTGAATACTTTGAAAAACGTTGGTATCGATTGAGGAATATTTATCGAGTTGGAATTGGCAACATCTATTATGTTATCAGTTAGTTGGGATATTGAATAAAACAAGTGGGATTATACAAGATGCTCGAAAGGAATTACTGATGTTCGGAAGAGAAGTTAGACCGTAGCTCGTTCGTTTTCTCTATCACTAAACTTGGCTGAAGTGCATGTATTTCGGGGACGCCTAAAATATGTGTATGATTCCAACTAAGTGATATGCTGAATTCAAACGAAGCCACGGGAAGGATTATTATGTGCTAAGGATTTGCACGAGTGTTGGAGGAAAGATCAAAGATGGTAAACTATGCTAAATTAATTGGGATACTGTAACGAGACGGAACATTACTGGAAATCAATCGAGAGATTGCGGAGAAATATTTAAATGGTGCAAGTTGATCGTTGAGAATTTTTATGAAAAGTTGGTTGAAGTTTGGGGATGAGTTCTGTTTTAAGTTTCGAGGACGAAACTTTTTCTGGGTGGTATATATTGTAGTTCCCCGACCCGCAAGATGCCTTATGATGGATGGTTGGTTCGATGAAGCCTTGTTGGACTTGGGAATATATGAAGGATCGCTTGGAAGTCTATGCGATCGTGGCGGGAATCGTCCTATGAATGTGAGTAGTGTTGAACCCTTCAAAGATCCTTTAGCTTCACGCTTAAAATAAGGATGAGTTTGCTATGTTTCTTATTGTGTTGCTCAATAACACCTTGCATGGAATTTGGAAAGATAATGAAAGATAATTAATCACCTGAACGTAAACTGTTGTGGCTAAATGAAATGTATGCTTGTGCGATGTTGCGATGAATTACATGACAGGTGAAGGCAAGTCCCAAATATTTGGGCGGTAAGTATATCGAGCTTTTGGCTCAATGAATAGTTGGCAAACAGATGTTAAGACCCAAGAACTGGGCAGTGAGTATGCTTGCTTTGCATTCGAATGAATGTTTGCTTAACAGATGCTAAGTCCCAGGAACTGGGCGGTGAGTACATTGAGTTGGTTGGAAAGATGTGGCAAGGCTTTGGGTAACAACATTCTATTATCCCGTCGCCGATGTAGAATGTTGATTATGCTAAGACCCTGGATGGGCAGGTGATAATATGAGCGTTGGCTCAAGGCAAGATGGCTAGATGGCAAGATGGATGAGAATGATGGTTTTTGCTTAGTTTTCCTTATCATGCATTATATGTTTTCTTCTTAGATAAGTTGCATATAGTTGCATGGTCATGGACAACTTGTCGACAAGGTGGTTTCTCGAACGGTATTCCTGGGCCATGGAACCCGGTTCGTCCTAGGGGAAACCAGTGCCGAAGTAGTGGCAGTGCTGATGTACTAGCACGGTATACAGGACTTGCAGTGGGGCTAGCTACCTGCACTGCAAGGGCGCTGTATATCTGTAAGACGGTCCAGGATGGCGTGTCGCCAGTGACCTTCATATAGATAGGTTAGGTGCTAATGATGTCTTATGCAGGCAGAGTAAGTTATTACTCAAATACAGGGAAGGACGTCGGCTTTGGTAAGAATTCACCTGAACGGTGATAATCATATTGAATCATGATATTGATCCTAACAATGTATTGTGCAGGCAGAGTAAGTATTATAATTGTACAGGGATGGCTATACGACCGTGGGTAAGAATCACCAAAGGGTGATAACTGCATGCTTTAAATTATGTTGGCTATGAGATTTGCATGCTTTACTTCTTGTCGGCTATAACATGAAATTGACCCTAAGGCAACAAGAAAGATCACTGTTAATAATGTTCTATAACATGATTACTTAGTGCTGTCTTCTTAGGTGAGTTGGGCCAGCACCGCTCGCCAGTACATTGATGATGTACTGACCCACGTTTTGGGCAATATTACAGGTGTTTGCTTGGGGGAAATCCTGTGAATCAGTGCTTGGCATCGATGAATCGGATGGGTGTGCAGAAGCTCTTCTTTCAAGATGATGTCTTCTGCTATACGGGACATAATGTATGGAACAGTGGAACTCAGTTGTACCAGTGAGATTTTAGCCATATTGGCAAGTTCATTGTAAGGAAGTCGGCATATTCAGTTGTAGCCTAAAGGGCAAGTGTATACATTCAGTCGGCTATTTAAGAGCCTTGTAAACAATTGTAAACTCTGTATCCCGCTGCGAGTCTTGTAATCCATTTTGATTATCAATAAAGAGATACATTTCTTCATAAATTGTGTGACTTCAATTTATCTGCTTGGTTCCGCTGCCTTGTCGATGTTTTCTGAGAATTACCAGGAACTGTAATGGTTTTTTCTTGTACAAGTGCAATCTAGACTTGTACGGCATCACGCCCAGTGGCTTGTTTTCGATCCTCCGGGATCGGGGCGTGACAGGTGTGAAGCCGTGTCTATGCAGAAACTCATATGATACAAAGCTATATGTGGCTCTAGAATCAAACAGTACAATGGCAGGGAAAGAATGTAAAAGTATAGAACCTGTGATCACATCCGGTACTGCCTCATCCTCCTCAACTGTCGCCATGACGTAAGCACGTCCCTGCTGCTGTCCTCTCCTCTGCTGACGCTGTGCAAACTGCTGCTGCTGAGTGGATAAAGCTGGTCCCCTCTGTGGTGCAGCTGGTAGAGCTCTAAGTGGTACAGGTGGTGGTCCTCCAACTCCTCTCGGTCCTCCAGTCAGTCTAGCCGCAGCCTGTGGGCAGTCCCTCATCTGGTGCGCGTCTGATCCGCAGAATAAGCAGAGTTCGAGCCTCTTGCGGCACTCGTCGAAGCGGTGTCCCGACCGATAGCAGAATGTGCAAGTAATCCCCTGCTGCTGTCTCTGATGCTGATGTGCAGGAGCTCTGGCTGGTCGATGCTGCTGCTGTGCCGGCTGCTGGGGTCTCGCCTGAGTCTGGGTCTGGACCCTCTTCGTCGGTGTCTGGAAACTGCTGCTGCTCGCGTCTCGGTCCCTCTTCAGTCTTGGGTCTGCCTCCTTCTCTACTGCCTGGGCGATCTTAAGGATGCTGGAGTAGGTAGTCGCTCGGCTAATCGCCACCGCATGTCGCAGCTCCCTGTTGAGACCCTTCTTGAATCTCCAGGCCCTGTCCTCTGGCTCTCTAATCAGGTTCTCAGTGAACCTGCTGAGTCTGGTGAACTCCGAGGTGTACTGTGCCACCGTCATCGTCCCCTGCTGCAGCGCCTCGAACTGCATCCTCAACTCATCACGCTCCACCTCTAGAAAGAATTTCTCCTTGAACAGTGTTTTGAAAACTGTCCAAGACACCCGGGGCTCCGCCAACTGGGGGTCCTCCCGGTACCAAGCTCTCGCCAAGTCAAAGAGTCGCATGCTAGCCACTGACACCTTCTGGTCCTCCGAAATGTTCGCCATGGTCAAGGTCCTCTCTGTATTCTCCAGCCACTCATCTGCATAGATGATCCCCTCGTCGCCCCAGAAGTCATCGGGCAAAGGTTCTGGTACTCCTTGGTTGTCCCCGGTCTCGGTCCTCGTGGCGCTGGAACTGCTGCTGGAGCTGGTGCTGGTGCTGCCGGCTCTCTGGTCCTAAGTGCGTCAATGACAGTCGCTCTGAACTGCGCTGCCTACTGACTCTGGGCCTCCCTGAACTGCGCAGCCTGGTGGTTCTGGGCCTCCATAAATTGCTGGAACATCGCCATCACCTGAGCGCCGTCGAACATCATCGTTGGTGGCAGTGCTGGAAAGATAGGAGGCACTGGCGGAAGCGGATCTGCCTGGACGTCTGGTGCGGCCTACTCTGAACCGCCTGCAACTCCAGTGCTGACTGCAACTCCAGAACTACTCGCAACTCCTGGCTGATCTGCGGTCTTCCTAGTGGCGACCATCCTGCATAAAAAGAAAACTTCGTGATTGATAAAAACCTAATCTACCAGAAAAATGTAAATGTTTATATAATAACCATATGTACCCGATATACCCGTTTTCCTATGCTGTGATTCAAGTTTCCCTAGTGTAATCAAGTCCCCCAATAGTACGCTAAAATCTAGGTACCATTAGGATGGACCTGCATGGGCCACCACTAAAAACATGTCATGACCCGCTCCCGAATAATCGGACACGAGTCGGACATGCCCAGCCTTTGTCGTTAGACACGACGAAGTAAGCTGTACCAATACTGAGGGAAACTAACAAGTAATCATGAAGTAAGGTAACATCACAGCATCTATAAACGAAATCCCAGAAATAGTACAAATCTATATGTTTTATTACATTCATCCAGAAATGTCAAATGTCTGACTAAGTCTCAAAATAAGAAATGACATAAAGGAAAGGTACTAAGCCTCTGCGGCCTCTAGGTCCAGCACAGCTCCAGCTGGCTCAGCAATAATAGCAACATCCCGTCCATAGAAGGTGTCGCAAATAGCCTCCATCTCACCTGCAACATATCCTATTCAGGAGCGGAGCAAAGTACAGTTCTAGGTAATGAAACATGAACATGAAATGGATACAGGAAATGAAATACAGGAATGAGCAGGTAAATACAGGAAAGTAGTACAGGAACTGAGTACAGGAGATATGGTACATGAATGTAAAGTACATGAGCTATAGTACATGAATGTAAAGTACAGGAAATGTAACGTACAGGAATATAAAGTACAGGAATGAAACTATAATCCTGCAGTATCAGACATGATGTGCACAAAATCGAAATACATCTAGTCCATGTGACCGGCTGGGGTGAGTACAGGAGCATGCACATGAGTACATGAATATGGTACGACTTAGGACCCGCGTGCACAGTGCGAGGCCTAAGCTAGGTACAGGAATATAGTAACCGGGATTGGTCACATGGCTAGTGTATTTCCCCACCCGACACTAATAAGTACAAGGACAAGGGTACAGGAATACAGGAGTACATGAATATCGTGCTATGACGTGTCACAAGAAAAGGTACAAGAATGTAAATGCACAAAACCGTAGAAAAGTACTTGCCTTGCTCCGGAAAGTACTGGTAATCAAGAACTGGATGTCTTCCTGTATTTATAATTTGTACAAGTTGGTTATGAACTAACATAATCTCTAAATTGGTATTGTAGTTCTACTTTATAATAATTCTAATTTAATCTCTTAGGAGATAATGGCCCTTAGCTTAAATAATCTTAGATTATATAACATACACTTATTGGTAAGTCATCAAGTCCTACAATGCTAATTAAGTAAGAATATTAATAAGAATATTTATCCAATTGACAAAATCTAAATAAGATAATATTTGCTTTTGGAAAACTATATTTTAATTCAGTATATTATTAGCAGAATTTCTATGAAGGCTTAATACTCTCAATGGTAATAAGACATAAAATCAAATCCTACCACTCCAGCATCTAAAATTCCCAAGGATTAGTCTAAGTCTTGCCATATACTCATTCTAACATCATAATTTATTACACATAAAAATAATGCAGCAAATGGACTAAAAGCCCCCAGTCTCCCTGCCAATGGTCACCCAATATTACAATTAAAATATGAACTCAAGTCTTCCAATCCCAGCTCACTGCCAACAGAAAAGAATGACAAACAAATATAAACTCAAGTCTCCCAATCCCAGTTGAATAATCAGCACTAAGAGTTTAATTCAAATCCAGCACATCCTCAAAGAAATGGACAACCAAACTTCAAAAGTACTGTAGCCTAAGGGCTACTTAAATTTAGCAAAATTCACTACTCCCAGATGCAGATATAAGTAAGAATTAACAAGAATGACTTATAATACATATGAAATCAAAATGACTTATAATATAAAATGACTCATAATGCAAAACCAAATCAACAGAAGAAAAGTGACAAAAATACTCAACTCTCAACCATGTTCTCCTCCACAACATAGATTTCAAAGAATAAAGGAGAAACTCACTCTTCAACACAACTCACAGATCATACTAAATCAAATTTAAAATTTACAACCACACGAAATCTGAAGAAAAGAAAAACTCAACATCAAAAGATTTCGGAATATAAATTTGATCTTCAGGACATACTCCCATCCCTCACTAAATTCAAACCCGGTTGATCAATACTAGTATAACTACTCAAAATGTAAATATATACATTCAAATTAAATAAGACTCCAGCTCCTTGTTAATCCGACCCTGACACATGCACACGTCCTGGACACGAGCAACACTTGGCTACGAACATCACGAACAAAAGTCTTCATGACATATTCGAACAAAAGAACACAATCGACACCTCACGCCCAGACACAATCCAACTTGGACACGCAGACACGAACGTCTACAGAATCAGCAACTTCGAAAACGCACACACACACGAACACGATGATCCTGAACATTTAGAATTCACTAGACATAATCAAAGCCCTGCAGAAAATAAGTCTCAAAAAGATACATAGAGTTACCTGAAGTGACTGTCAAGTGGGACGAGGCTCGATCCAAGCACTACCAAAATTTATCGTTTTAGCGACGGCCGCATCCGTCGCTAAGACGACGGTAATTACAATTAGCGACCGAGTACCGACGGATATTGGCCAAAAACATCCGTCGGCAATCAGCTCGTCGCTAATAACCTTCCGTCGCTAAGTTGTCGTCACATGACGGATTAGCGACGGATAGTCGACTTTACAATACGAAGACTTAGCGACACGTTCCCGATGGATTCCCGTCCATTTCAACTATTAAGTATTGAATTGTGTAGGAAATAGCGACGTAACTTTCCGTCGGTAACCCGTCGTAACAGCGTATCAGATCGTATCGATCCGTCGCTATGCCGTCGGTATTCGTCGGTAATTAACGACGGAGTTGCGACGATTTTATGACGGACTATCCGTCGATCAGGTTCTGGAAATGCTTCGCATTTCCAGCACCATGGCGACGGAATAGTCGTCGCGGACCCGTCGCTACCGCGACTCCACAGCGACGGATTACTGACGGATTATCCGTCGCCATGGTTCTGGAAATGTCATGCATTTCCAGAACCATGGCGACGGATAACCAGTCGCTAAGCCGTCGTCAATTACAACGACGGTTTAGCGGCTGGTTATCCGTCGCCCGGGCGACGACATGTCCGTCGCTGTTCCGTCGAAGCTTATACCACCAGAACGTTGCCGACGGATAATTCGTCGCTAATCCGTCGCTGCCTGGAAACAGTTTAAAAACTCCAGATAGCGACGGATTATCTGTCGAAAACCCGTCGGCAACTGGGAATATCCGTCGCTAAACGGTCACTAGTCCGTCGCTAACTGGGTTTTTTGGGAAAAAAAATTGCAGCACTTTCCCTGTTCACAAATATATGCATAAACCAAACAAATATATAATACACACCAATTATCCAACAATCACACAGACCAAATATATAATGCACACCAATTATCCAAGAATCTCATAGACCAAGTAATGCACATACGACCAATTATCCAAGAATCATAGACCAAACCAAATTAATAGAAAATAAATATCAATTATCCTAAAGAGTAACATAATATCCGGTGCTATAAGCCGATTATAGCACAATTAGTTCAAAGCTCTCACAAATAATCCAAATTTTCTTAATACAACATTTTAAGAAGAAGGAGGTCGATTGTCCGTTCCCGTATTCGACCGACGCATATACTCCTCCATAAGGTACGGAGGCAAGGAGTCGTAGACAACACTCGGAAGTTGGCGAAGCTGCTCTGGGGACATGAGATCCATGAGTGTCGTCACAGCCATAGGCGGTAGCACAGGGGCTTCAGGGTTGAAAGAAAGATGGCCCACGGAAGACGGACCGACACCTGCAGTCGACGGACCAGTAGAAGACGGACGAGCACCATCAGTAGACGTACCGGCAGCAGCAGACGGACCGGCAGCAGCAGACGCAGGCGAAAAGTGCGTTGCAAATTGCTCCCGTAAGGACGACACCGCCTCGTGCAGCTGCGTAAGCTGCGACCTAACATCATCGTCTGCCCGGGCCACGGGAGGAGGCGGTGTCGGTGGAAATCTCTGTGTCGCCATATGCAATGGCCCTAGGGAGCCGACTCCGTACAGGTACCCTTTCTTAAAGCCGTCGACGGTATCTACGAACAAGTCGTTCCGAGCGGCCAAAGAAGAGGGCGTCCGGAAGGGCGTCATTTCACCGACATCCTCGGTGTCAGGTAACTGAGCCCGACTAAGGGCCTCACGATACGCAGCCTATCAAATGAATGTGTTTATATTATAAGATTTACCTAAGTTGTAATCTAAATCCTATGTTTCACTAAGTTAAGTGTGAATCCTAAGTTTACCTAAGTTATAGTCTGAATACTTTTCATTCTAACGTTAATCTCATAATCATAAGTACTTACATCAGTCTCCTTGGCCCTCTCGTCGACGAAGCTCCCGTCCTTCCATCTTTTGTGCGTATGCTGGAAGACGTCGTGCATGGTGACCGATTCTGCCGCCCTTTCCTCCTTCACCGCCCGTTGGGCCTGCATACACAATTTTCGTAGAAACTAATTAACTCCTTTAATTAATAATACCTAATTCGATAGTGAAATAAATTTATGGTTGCTCACCAAATCTGCAAGTGTCGCTGCGTGAGACCTTGATCCCCCCGTATAAAGGCCCGCGGCAGATCGGTTCACCTTCGCCTTCGCCGATTTCTCCTTGTATGCAGGGTTATCCATCATGCCTAAGAGGTCCTCATAATAGTCCTGCCGGATCCAATTCGGCCTCGTATGCCCCATCTTTAGATCATGAATCATATCCCGTATCTTCTTCGAGCATGCGCTTCGGTAGGTCCTGCGGATCCCCTCCTCGCGATGGGGGGGCCACCAGTACGTTCTCTAACACAGAAAATCAATTATCAGGTAATTTACAAAATGGTTGATTAAAGAATCACATAGACTTAACCAAAAAAATATAGATATATACCCTCAACTCGTCGAGCCAGACGTACTGCTCGGTTGGGGGCACCGACGTAAAGTTGAGGTAAGGACCGTGGAAGTTAGCCCTGATAATTTCTCCAAGGGCCCTGCCAACATTAAACGGAAAAAACCTACAAAGAAGAAACAACTGGATTATTAACTTGAATAAATGAAAGAAATTTAATAAATTAACTTAAATTTACTTACGAGGTCCCCGCGGGCCATAGCTCTCGTCGGAACTCGTCTCTCGGCCTCTCTGGTGCCGTCGGAGGATCCGCGGGTCCGCGTATGTACTCCCCAGTAACCGGATGGAACCGAGTATGGGGGTACTCCGGGACCCACTGTGCAGTAACTGGGGCATCCTCTGGTGGATCCGCTGCTGGTGGTTCCGATAGCGGATCGGATCCGCTAGCAGATTCGGACTGATGCCTCGATGAAGTGGTCGATCGAGGGCGGGATGCGTCTGTGCCCGGGGTACTCTCCGGGTCGGGCTCGCTCGATGGGGTCACATCCCGGGAACTCTGAACGCGACCACGACCACCAGCACCAGTACGACCACGACTACGACCCGCACCACCACCACCACCACGACCAGCACCACGACCACGGCCAGCCATCATGACCTGTAAATAGAACACATAAACATAATTAACAATATGAAAGTGTAAATGGATATAAAAAACTAAACTAAAATATACATACCACCAGTAGGGAGACGAGTGCCACCGCGACGAAAAAGACTAGGAGTGCCATCTGCAATAAGTAAATAATCGAATGAAAAAAACATGAATTCACGTAATTGCTTTTATGAGGTCAAACTTAATTCACGTAATTGGAAGTATTTTTACTATACAACAATATTTAACCTAATCATTGTCTTCGTTCTCATCCTCGGCCTCGTCTTCATCATCATCATCCTTATCCTCATCCTCATCCTTATCTTCATCGTCGATTTCATCTGTATCCTCATCCCCATCAAATTCTTCTTCTTCTTCTTCTTCTTCTTCTTCTTCTTCTTCTTCTTCTTCTGCCTCAAAATTTGGGACAAGACGCCTCTTTCTCCCCTGGTTGACAGCTAAGTCTTGTGTATCAACCTCTTTCTCCCCTCTATTTTCCTCAACAATATCTTCAACATCCATTGTATCTGAGTATTGTCCCAAGTATTGGAACTTTTCGATCTGGTCCTCTTGGTATGCTGGGTCTCCAACGTTGAATGTATTTCTAGATTTAATCTTGCATACTGCCCACCAGTCAAATCGATCTCTACGACGCCTTGGGTAGCTTGTATAGTAGACTTGAACAGCCTGATTTGCTATTGCAAATGTATCGGACCCTCTATACCTCCTGCGATGATTTATATCGACAAATCCAAATTGTTTATCGATTCTCCAACCGATATTTGGTGTCGTATCGAACCACTCATATTTGAACATCACAATATGCATATCATGTGGGCCAGTATATTGTAAATCTATAATATCCCGAAGCACTCCATAATAGTCAAAGTCCGGCTCGTCGTCATAGACGGTGCCTCTTATGCAAACACCGAAATCCTTGGTATTGATGCCGTCATTGATAAATTCGACATTTATAGCATTCTGAGTTGACTTAAACCTGAAGCCATTAACGACATAGCCTGGCCAAGTCTTTATTTGCTTCTTCGGTCCCAGTGCCAGATAACGAACACTCTCATGAGTGAGTGTTGTTTCAGGCAATAAAACCTGTAAACAAATATTTATAATTTAAATGTTTCAGATTATATATTAATAATCTCAATTAATCACAGTTACTTACGTATTTGCGAAACCATGACGAAAATGTACAATCAACCTCTCTTTGAAGTCCCTCATCGGTAATATCGGGTCTCCTCATTTTGATTTCATCTGTAAATACACTATTAGAGAAAATAAGAATATATAAGTGTAGTCACTTACTTCATCAAATTCGAGATTATAACAATATTTAGTGTACTGACTTACTTCTCCAAATCTCTCACTTCTTGTATGTCACAGTTTAACAAGACATATCGGTGAGCGGCATCATACTCGTCGTCTGTCAACCATCGTCTTTTACTAGCCCCAACAGGCTTGCCCCTTACATTGAATATTCCTGCATCCTCAACGTCCTCGTCATTCCTTTGAGGTCTATTTCGATTTGTTTTAACATGAGTATCGAAATAAATGGAGCAGAAGTTTGAAACCTCTTCGATAAGATATGCTTCGCATATCGAAGCCTCTACATGAGCTTTGTTGCCAACTTTCTTCTTTAGATGGTGTAGGTATCTAGAGAGACAAATTATCTTGAGAATTAAGAAAGAATTTTAAAATAAATAGAAATTCAGCTTAAATTATATCGATATTTATGTACCTTTCAAATGGGTACATCCATCGATAATGAACAGATGCACCGACACGGGCTTCGTATGCTAGATGAATCGGTAGATGTTCCATGCTGTCGAAGAAGCCATGAGAAAATATTTTCTCCAACTTGAAAATTGTTAAGATAATTTTCTCCTCAAGTTCAACCATGTGTTGCACAGTCAACTTAGTTGAACAAATATCCCTAAAAAATATTGATAGTTCGGCCAACGGAACCCATACAGCAGAAGGCAACAAC
This sequence comes from Iris pallida, assembly GCA_029216955.1. Taxonomy (NCBI): domain Eukaryota; kingdom Viridiplantae; phylum Streptophyta; class Magnoliopsida; order Asparagales; family Iridaceae; genus Iris; species Iris pallida. The sequence goes on along the minus strand of JANAVB010041017.1, from coordinate 999,579 downwards.
TCTTTCAAAGCAATGGGCAGTAATCTTTCCATAAACACGTGGCAGTCATGACTCTTCATTCCCGTTAGCTTGCGTTCATTGAGGTCAACGCATCTAGACAAATTCGACACATAGCCGTCGGGAAATCTTAAAGTAGATACCCACTTGCAGATTATTAATTTATCTTCTTTGCTCAATGTGTATTGTGCTATCGGCTTACTTAATTGTCCAGCAGCTCTCCTTTGTATCAAGTTCAGATAAGGACGCTTGCATATCTCGGCAATGTCTTGTCTTGCTTTTGGATTGTCCTTCGTCTTTCCTTTAATGTCCATGACGGTATTGAAGACATTATCGAACACATTCTTTTTGATATGCATAACATCAAGATTATGCCTTATAAGATTATCTTTCCAATAAGGCAAGTCCCAGAAGATACTCCGTTTGGTCCAGTTATGGGTTTGTCCGAACCCATCGACACGATTGTTCGATGGATCTTCCATTACAGTGGAAAAATCCTTTACATCTTCCCAAATATCGTATCCCGACAATCTGGCAGGCGGATGAGAAAATTCTTATTTTCCAGCTCTGAATGCGTCCTTGTTCTTTCTCCAAGGATGACTCGCGGGCAGAAATTGACGATGACAATCAAAGAAAGAAGTTTTTCCTCCATGCTTAAGGCGGAACGCCTTACTATTTTGCATGCATATCGGACAAGACAGGGTGCCGTGAGTACTCCATCCCGACAGCATACCGTATGCGGGAAAATCATTGATTGTCCACATCAGTGAAGCTCTCATCTGAAAGTTCTGTTTCCTGGAAATATCATACGTCGTGACGCCGATCTCCCACAGCTGTTTTAGCTCATCCACCAACGGCTGTAAATATATATCGATATTCTTCGTCGGATTTTTGGGACCCGGTATAATAGCTGTCAAGAACATATAAGGAGTCTTCATACACATCCATGTGGCAGATTGTAAGGGGTCAGAATGACCGGCCAGCAGGAGTATTGAGATTCCGACTGCCCGAAAGGGGCGAATCCATCAGAACATAGCCCCATGCGTACATTTCTGGGCTCTGCAGCAAAATCCGGATGGCGAAAATCAAAATATTTCCACGCCTCTCCATCCGAAGGATGTGACAATTCTCCATCGTCCTTTGTGCGTTCTTCGTTGTGCCACGTCATGTGTTTTGCTGTATTCTGAGACATATACATCCTCTGCAAGCGCTTCGTGATCGACAAGTAATGCATATACTTGTAAGGACGTCATTTTCTAGTTGACTTTCCTTTTCTCCTGACTTCCTTGTAACGATCCGCATTACAGAAGCGGCAACTTTCTACATCCTCGTTCTCCTTGTAGTACAACATGCATCCGTTGCGACAACAATCTATCTTGTCGTACCCCAGTCCCAGTTGTCGGACCATCATCTTCGACTTGTAGAAGTTTTTTGGAAGCTCTTTTGATTCCTTCGGTAACACCTCCTTCATTAGTTGTGTAATCCGATCATAGCAAGTTTGTGGCAAGTTAAAATCAGACTTTATGTTCAACAACCGCATCGTCACTGACAGTACGGAATGTGGATCACAACCAGGATATAAAGAAGTTTCAGCATCCTGAAACATATCATAGAACTCCTTCGCCTCGGGATTAGGATCCTCCGGATCAAAATTAGGCCCTGCCGCGTCGTACACCATATCTCGTGCAAGGTTCTGCACGTCTCCATAATCAACGGAGCATTCGTCGTCATCGACGACAAAATCCGCTGCAGCATTATCATCAAAAGCATAAGTAGCAGCATTCGCAACCTGTCTTTCGGCATATAGTTCACCTTGCGATGACCACAGGTCGTAATCACGTACGAAACCCTTACGGGTCAAATGATCTCTTACACTCACCACTTCTTCGTAACGTCTATTGCGACAATTACGACATGGACACTTGATTTTGTTACCGTCCATAAACTGAGCTTTGCTCATGGCATACTTAAGAAACACTTCCACGCCTACCTGAAAATCGTCACTCACACCTATTCTGCTCTCGTGTTGTCGTTTGTACATCCATGTACGATCAACGAAATAACGATCCATCACAGATTAGATGTAAAAATCTGTATAGTAAGACAAACTAAACAGAATTAGTATATAATCATGTAACTGGTGGATCCGCTAGTATTCTAGCTCGAGAAGAGAAAAATATAAATACAATTTTTACTATTAGTTCGATACCGATACCGATAGTTCGATACCGATACCGATAGTTCGATACCGATAGCATGGTTTAAAGTATCGGCCGATACCGATCCGATACGGCCGATACCGATACGGTTTGGCATGTTCCGATCCGATACCGACCGATACCAAATATTGACCGATACCGACTATATATGGGGGTCTTTGTTCCGGTCAATTCGGCAAAACCAATCGGTAAGGGTGACTACTATTTCATATAATTTTAAAACTACTAAGAAATAACGCTGAAATACTTAAAATTATGCCTACATGTATAAAATATATGTTTTTAAATGTAAATAATTTATTAATAATTATTTGATTTCCGATACCAAAGTCCGATGCTCCGATACGATACCGCCGATACTACCGATATCGCCGATACCAATACTCATAGGAATAGTCCGAAACCGATTCCGATGATTGTGAACCTTGACCGATAGTGCGATACCGATACCGATACCGATAGTGCGATACCGATACCAAACTAAGTCAATCTATCTATTTCTAAATTGCAAGAGTCCACTTCTAGGATATGGGAGCTATATCCTAAATATCTAGTCTAAATTAACTTGGTTAGGATACTAGAGTGTCCTTATTATCTAGCAAGCACTACCTTAGTCTAGTCACACTAGCGCTAATTACCTATAATTCCTACCATGTCTACAATCACACATTACACCCCAAGCCGTCCTGCATGCTAATTATAATAGGCACATATATATATGTATATCACAGTTAGATGTATAGACCATGAACCCAAACACTGACTTATGCAGATGAAGAACTCGCACTGTCCTTGACACAGTGAACATATACACCAAGAACCCAAACGCCATATTCATATTTACTAATCCAAACACCACCAAACTAATGGATAACATCCAATATGGATAACACATTATTTAGCCAATATATAAATTAGATAAATTTGATAAGCAAAGCCCCCCGCCGCCCCCGACCAAAGCCCGTCGCCCCAAGCCCGCCGCACAGCCCCCGACGCCCCCGTCCCAAGCCCGCTGCCCAGCCCCCGACGCCCCCGCCCCAAGCCCGCCGCCCAGGCCCCGACGCCCTCGCCCCAAGCCAGCCGTCCAGCCCCCGACGCCCCCGCCCCAAGCCCGAATGTCCCCAAGCCCGCCGCCCCCGCCCCAAGCCAGCCGTCCATCCCCCGACGCCCCCGCCCCAAGCCAGCCGCCCAGCCCCCGACGCCCCCGCCCCAAGCCCGAATGTCCCCAAGCCCGCCGCCCCCGCCCCAAGCCAGCCGCCCAGCCCCCGACGCCCCCGCCCCAAGCCAGCCGCCCAGCCCCCGATGCCCCCACCCCAAGCCAGCCGCCCAGCCCCCGACGCCCCCGTCCCAAGCCTGAATGTCCCCAAGCCCGCCGCCCCCGCTGCCCCTACGTCGACACCGCGACACAGAGAGAGAGAGAGAGAGAGGAGATTACCTTCGGGAGAGAGAGAGGAGAGGACGCCGTCGCCGTTCACGAAACCGTGCGAGAGAGAGAGACAGAGAGAGAGAGAGAGAGAGATCGAATTTGGGGGGAATGCCAAAAGTTTCCCCCGCCTTTTCATTTAAGTCTGGAACGCTAATTTAGCGACGGAATAGCGACTACGAAAAATCCGTCACCAGGTAGTCGCTATTATTGATTATCCGACTGAATATCCGTCGCTACGTAGTCGAAGATAAGTCCCGCCAATTATATACACAATTTTTACCAAATAAACGACTATGTGGCGACGACCGAATATCCGTCGCTATAACACCGACACACTAGCGACGGATGTGCGACCTTTCCTGCCCCTAAAATTAAAATAAAAAATGGCAAATGTTTGTGGTCGGTAATCAGTCGCTGAGCGGCCACGAACCCGTCGCTAATACGGACGGAATAATTCCGTCGCTAAACCGCCGTCGCTAAATGAACGTATTTTGGTAGTGAAGTGCCCGATTCCAATCTCCAGCTAACGGCTATCAGGCTGTTGATGAATCAACACATCGAACAAGAATGAGCGACTATCGAGTAGTAGTCAAGGATCCTCTCGATAAAGTCCAATTAAATCGGAATAGGAAGGAAAGAATACTCACGGTTTAACAAATTCTGAACTAACACTCGCTACCAATCCACACACCTTATCAAAACCTAAATTCTTCCTGTTTCCCCAAATCAGGACCCATCACAAACAAAACACACAGAAAATTAAGAAAACATATAGAATCAAGAGGATCGGTTCTCACCTAGATGATGATCATCCAACCGATCGATCACTGCTAACCCATACAGAAAGTTCAAGATCGGACATCCTCTTCGACACAGATCTGGACACGTACGTTCGTCGTTAAGAACGATCGGAACAACTTTACCAAAAAAAAGGAATAGACACGAACCTATCGTTGATGAAGAACTAGCGAGATCGTCGGAAGAGTTGCCATGGTCGTCGATCAAGCCGCTGGAAACGTACTCGAAGCCGTTAGAACCCTCGGCGGAGAACAGCGTTCGCCGAGCCGATCAATTGCCGTCTCGAACTGAGATGGTCGCACCACTCGATCACAGCCACCGCCGCTTGAGATGCGCCGCCGTCGTCGTCGTCTTCTGCATGTCGTCGCCGCCGGTGAAAGGAGCGGAGGGCTCGAGGGATTTGAGAACCGAGGCACTCGAGTGCTCTCGAGTGTTCGAGAGACCAAGAGAAGAAAATAATAAAGCTCAGAAAGAAACGTTGGAAGAAGAGAGTAATTTTTCTCTCTCTGCCAACCACAATATGTACTGAGAAAAGTGAATTTTTCACTTAACCCCTCCCGCTATCAAATGTGGCAAAGACCCCCTTCCGCCAAGTAAATATTTCCAAAATAGCCCTCTTCCTTTTCATTATTTCAGAATATTTGCTTTAAACAGTTAGAATCACATGGTGGCCCCAGTCGTTGTAACAACTTTTCAAATTTGAAAAGTGGTCCCCAAAAATTATTCCCTCCAAAAATATCATCCAAAATTTTATTGTTTAAAACTAATTATTATTTAAAACTTAATAATATCAATTGCATAATAACTAGAATTTATTTATTTAAAAATACTGGGAAGTGGAGTTACACGGCGGTCGGACAGGTGGTGGAGCAGAGAGAAAGGAATGGGCGGTCTCATCGATTGCTGCCGGCTTGACGAAGGCGGAGGAAGGGCTGAATCGGACGGCAAGGACGGACTCAGAGTTCGGTCGGGGTCGGTCGACGGCTTGGCGCGGCGAGGGGACGAGCTCGGGAAAGGGGGAAAGGGTTGAATGGAGGGGAGAGAGGGTGAACGGGGAGCGAGCGGCGCTCCTTTGGGACGCTGCTCCGACGCCGGAAGCGGTGTCGAATCCCAGCGCGACGGCAGATGGGGATCCGGCCAGGCCACGACGGCGCTGGATCTGGGATCTGCGGTTTCGGCAACTCCATGTAATGGGGATGCGGTCTCAGTGGCGGATTTGCGGCGGTCGGAGGCTACGAGCTCGTGGAGGACGGAGAGGGTTGGCCATGGTGGAAGGACGCAGGCTGTAGGGTATTGCACGGTGAAGATGATGGCTGGGCTGGCGGTGGTGTAATGGCAGGGGTTATCCCTTATAGCGGTCTCGGTTGTATAGAGACAAGTGGGAGACCAATCTATGAAGCTACTGAATCATCCTAGGGTCCGATAAATTCTATATCTCAATCCATACAAACAATAAATAACATGAGTAATCACAAAGACAAAGAAAAAGTTATAAGGCATCCCAAATATGGAGATATACGTTATTAGGACTAGTATAAAGAAATATAATATATAATTGTGCCTAATTCAGTATATGACCATATAACTAGCGAATGTCTAGAATATATATACAATTACGTGTCAAATGGGTGTGGGAACATGCTCCATAATACAAGGTCTAAACACTTGTTTTTGGCTAAACGCCACAAATGAATTTCCTTCGAGTACGGTCGTCTGTGGAAGTGCCATTGATCCTTTGTTACTACTAAGAGACCTAGCAATGCAAAACGTAGGGCCAATCGCAAATAGCAATTACCACAAGGTTATAAGGTCGAAGAGGAGACAAAAAACCAATCATAAAGTAATATATAGAAATTTGTGTCGCGGCCTAGATATGTAGTTTGTTATCGAGATAGTAATCAACCCCTACACCAAACAAAGACAATGGGGAACTACTACGACGAGACAACATACGTCCCAAGACTAATGGTACACAAAATAGTATAACCACAAGTGATTTAATATGGTGGCCAATCAGTTCATACGGCCAATCAAATGGAATATAGCTAGCAAGGAGTAGTTTGAACACAACCAGTTTAGTATACCTCAAGAAATTTTAAATGTATCCCTTTTAAATTGAAAAAATCCTAAAATATCGATAATACCTTAATTCCTTGACATAGTTTATGTTATAAGCTATAAATGATTATGAACTAAGTAACATTACCTACTAGTAATTCACGCCATCTATTAAAAGAATAGCCAAGAAAAAGGTGCATGGTGACAAGCTCCAACAATAGTAAACAATCGAAGTCGAAATCGGCAAAAACCAAGCTCGAATGGACTTAAACCTTTCTGGAATTTGGCTTTCAGTCTGGGTAGCCAGTATACTGCCCATATAGCATCAATATTCTGCTAGGCTTGATAATAACCTAATATCCTAGTATTTCGGAAATGTTTCGGCAATAAAACCATATTTCAACTTAAATGCAACTTTACAAAGTTCTAAAATGCATGAAATAAAATTCATGATCGAAATATTGGATCGTATAAATTTAGAGCTTACAACAAAAATAGGTTTTCGGTGTCAAACGTTGAAAATATGAAAGCTATCATTAGAACTTCCAGATCTCTATCAAGGCGGCCTTAGTTGTCACGTCCCGATCCCGTAGGATCGTTCGTCCTCACTTTGATCTCTGTGGAACCGATAGTCCTCGCTTGGGCGTGATACCGTGCAAACCAAAGTTGTGCTTGCCAAGGCCAAGGCATGTACAATAACAAGATATACAAGGTAGACAACAACGCAACAGAACACAAATGTAGAAATTAAAGCAACAACTGACAATACAGCAGAAAATAGAATTGAACACAATGATAACAGAAACATATTCTCTTTATTGATACTTTTGAACTGATTACAAAGCTCTCATTGTCTCTCTGATACATGCCATACTTGATTTATAAACTCTCATCAGTATATTAACGTACTGGTGATAGAACAAAGGCCATATCGTCTGAAACGATCACGAAGTAATTATTTAGTGAGAAAATATTTCTGTGATAATGATCATTCTACTTTTACCTATGTTAATTTCATGCAGTAGAGAGTCAGATTATTTCTTTGAAAACCATTTAGAAAACCACATTTCATATTTCATATTTCATTCAAATCTACGATTGGGTCATTTCGATGCATTTTATCAGCTCATTTCTATTGACAAGCGCAACATATTTCATAATTTATATTCAAATCTCAGGTCTTTAGCAACAATTAACATATGCCGTTCTTTTCTTTAAACATATAGCAAGATTCCGACAAAACATTTTTTTTGTTATCGGGACAATATCATTTCAAATTTTATCCACCGGAGCATTTCATATGAACCGAACTATTCATGTGAGCAGATTAAGATAGCAATATTAAACATAAACGAACATCACCATTCGGCGAATTTTATCCAAAACTGACGATCCATCCATGCACAAGACAAGGATTAACATAAATGTAATATATATCCGACAATGTTCCATGCTCGTCTCTGTAGTATTAGCTCGTAACCAAACTTTACATATGCATGCACAACCAGATTAGTAGCTGTGACTTAAGGCTTAGCTTCGAACTAATACATGTGCATGTGCATACCAACAGCTGTGGCACAAGGTTCAGCTCTGCAATAATATACACACATACTAGCAATTGTGGCTCATGGTTCAGCTCTTCAGTACTAATCGATATCCTATCTACATGATGGTCCATGGGTCATTTCCCGTGATTAGCCGTTGTGACTCTTTGCTTCAGCTCGTCGCTAATGGACACAGATAATAACACCCCATGTACACGAGGTCTCTTTTATCTCATGGTGCCTAAACAATCTCTCCTAGGTCGAGCGGTCCTAGTGTCCCAGAAACCGTTGAGAGATCTAAATAATTTGTACACAAGTTGGCCGAGACCAATGCATGAATGCAACATCTATCAGATAAACTCTTTAAGACGACATGTTATCGATGAGCAAACATTCCATCTATTCTCTATCTCTTCTAACAATAGAGATATGACTCTGCCTTCTCTCTTTTATTTATCTCAGAGCCGTAGCTCCTACATAACACATTCATTTCTTTTCCATTGCAACATGTACAAGTCCGTATGCACATGTCTAACATTCAGTACATATTTTAAGGGACATATAATTGTTCACTTTTTGTAACATGATAACAATTCTGCACAGGTTAAGCATATCAATCAACTTTTGATAGCATACGAATTCAGGACATGTAAGCATTCACCATGTCTCTTCTTATTAAGCACGACAAGGTTCTTTGAATCAGGACACCATTCGAACTTTAACATGCAATCATTTCTTTTCTTGTCTTAGCATAACATTGGTTCGTTCATTACACAACATGCAAATTCTTTATTAAAGCATACCGGGTCATCATACTAGCATTTTCAATGATTACGGATATGATATTAACAAAATACCACTCATTCAAAAATACAGATTCTTTATTAGGCATAAAAGAATCGAAAAATGAAATCATTGTCCACTCACCCAGATCAATCATCTTCGTGAAGGTTTTCCCTCGAGCTAGCACTGATTTCTCTAACATAGTGCCTTTGCGGAGCGGGACAGTACATTAGTGACCTAATAACATGCTTGAATATGAAAGGCACTATCAAGAGGAGAAAAATGAGGCAAAGCCTCTATAGAGCAAGAAGTATTTGCCTTACTCAAAGTCTAAGCCAAAATCAAATCTAGCGTCTAGTCCACCACTTAGAGCGGATTTAGGAACCACAAGCCAACCTTCAAAGGCCTTCTTGAGCTCCTAGGTTGTTCCTATGCTCAACGAAGAAGGGAAAAAGCGATAAAGTGAGAAGGAGGAGAAGGAGAAGAGAAGGGCTTCTAGAGAGTGATTGGGAGGAAAATAATAGAATTATATATAAAGCCCAAAGACAATGGATTTGTGCCATGTTAGAAATCCATGGCCTTGGCCTAATCCTAGCCTTAGGAAGAAAAATTATTGCCCAATGGACAATTGGGGAAACAAGTCAGCAGCTAACTCGACTCATAATAGTCCGAGCGGTATACTGCTACTATACTGCTTGTTCAGATATTCTCAGATTTGTTATTTTCAAATACATCGTTCTATGTACAGGTCCTAGCACGAGTCCATAGCATGACCAAGTGTCTCTAGGGGTCCAGGTAGTCTTCTAGTCAAGTTATCTTGACAAAAAAATTGAAATCTAATTAAGTTGCATAAGTCCAATTATATATTTTACATCCAACGATTATCCTACAGGCGATCTTTCCGTATGGTTCTCAGGACACACGCAGAAAAACCCAAACCGATCATCAAAAAATAAGTCCAATATCAGGTATAGCTAGACGAAGTACAAGGAACGAGATACAATATTAATACAAACTACATAAAAGATATTAAAAAAAGGAAAAAAATACCATATCAATATAGCAGTAAAATACAAAATTTTGGAATGGGGAGTGACAACACTATCCTCATATATCCTCATAAAATCTGTGCCTTCGGAATTTCATTTAAGGCCAAATATAAATAAAACCAAGGAATACTCTAAATTACTATTCAATCAACCAAGAAATAGAAGAGAGATACAATACAAGAAAGCAAACATCCATACATATACATATATATGAAATTAAAAAGGAATACAAAGGAGTATACCTCCCGAGTTTGTTAAAGATGGGTATTAGTCATCTGAATCGTCTTCGTGTTCCCGTAGAGTGTTTTCGTATTCTGTTTTTGTTTTCTGCAAGATTTGATAATACATTTAGAATTTTTTTTTCAAATTATTCATATCGGATTTTGTTGACGTCCCCCTTAAGTAACGATTCAGTAAAAAGGTTGACAGCATGGACTCATGAATTTGTAACAAGTTTGCAGTACCACCCAATAGAGAAGCAACAAACGGGAACTCCGATGTGGAACCTCGGAGTTACTAAAACCGTACATACCAATATTCATAAGAAGGGTCGAAACTTGATTCCTATATTGGGAACCTTGATCTCTTTGTGTGTTCTTAAATACTTGTAGCTTTATCAGGAGAAGATACATCTCCCGAATTCTGATTTTCGTCAAATAACTTGCGTGTGACTTCCATGCCTTGTATTGCAGTACACCCGTTGGACCCAGTAGAGAATGGCTCGAGGGATCCAAGCTAGATGAAATCAATTGTTCGGGCCTCTCTTGGTCTTTGCTGCATGGTTCATATTGTAACAAACTTCTTTGGGTTTTTGCTCTTCAGAGCGTATACACTTGATGTTGTTCTAGCCGACATTGATACTGATTTCGGGTTTGCGACTTATGGTTCCCTTCTGAATGATGTGGTAAGGGTGTGCTATGTTGTGCATCTGATACTAGTGTTCCCCAGCATCTTCGATTCCCTCCTTCTAGACCTCGCAGACCTCCTATTTCCACGTGCAGTAGCTCGCTTGGTTTTTGCTTCGAAGGAGTTCTCTGTCGTCAGTTTGTTTTGACGCTGTTAGTGCTTTTTGGGGCTCGTTCCTTCTCCAGCGTCTGGTTTGCTTTCCAGATTATAGGTGCTACTGCAGCTGTTGCCATTGGCTTCATTTTTTCGGCTGCCATTGCTCTCTGGTAAGTAACCTCCTTCATTATCTTTCTTTATATATATATATATATATATATATATATATATATATATATATTGTTTGGATTTTGCATGTGCATTCTTTGCATTTAATAGTGATTTCATCTTAACGAGTGTTTGTACGTGTAATGTGTGGGTGGGGCTGGGTCCTGGCCTGCATGTACCTTATTTTTCTATAGGAGGCACAATGTAGTTGTAGTTGTCCAGCCAATAATTTTGATGCATCAAAGGAATGAATTTCTAGCATATTATCTGCTCTTAGAGATGTTCATCCACTAAAAGAAGCTCCTCAACTTTTGCTTGCAGGGATGTCCACGGAAGAGCATCAAGGAACGACAAGGCTCTATCATGGTTAATGATGCTGGTGGCTCTCTCTGCATGCACCGTTGCCATTGTGAGTGGTGTTTATGGCTTGTTTTAGCAATGGAGATGATGATTCATGAGGTGGTGGACTCTACAGCAGCCTTTTGCGTCCTTGGCCGAGATTAGCAGGGCCGCTGCTGGACCCCTGGATTTTTTATTTTATTTTTTATAATCTTTTTTCATATACTCATTTCTGAGGTTTTCCAAATCCTTTTCAGCTGCATAGTTAGTAGTAAACTTTTTATTTTTTTGAATATTATTTATAAGAGCCATTACCACCATTGAGTTAACGTTTGAAAGTAACACAGAGATTTGAGGAAACAACTCTTCATGGGCATTCTACCTAAAGATTTATCACAACGAGGTTAGTGTGCTTCATTGCTTCATTTATGTTTTAATTAAAAAACACAGATTATTATGTATCTGTCTCGTTGATCTAAGAGTTCCGACACAAATCTATTGACATCGAAAAGTGCATACGTACGGTCATAATAGACATGTGAAAATTGACGAAACTCGAATTCGTTGACTTTGCTCAACGAATTTGGTCCAAATATGTTAGTGGGCAAGCATGTTGTAAAATCCATGCCTTTGCCCACAAACATGTTGGTCAAATGCAATGCTCACAACTGTTAGATAGGTATGTTAGGTTTGTAGTACTAGTAGGAAAGACGGACATATTACGAAATTACAATAACTTGTACACTTGTTTTACTACTATTATGCTTAATTTTTTTAACAACGATATCCTTCTCAATCTCTTATTGATTCTAAGTGTCGAAAAATACACTTTTAGACTTCTTTTATCAATGGAAGTGTACTCCCTCATTTATTTTTACCCGTTGGTTAAATTTGCTTTCTCTTTTGTTCTAAAAATTTAATATTTTTTCCAAACGACAATTTTTAATATTCTATTATCTCGAGGTCCTAGACAAGTGCCTAGTCAGTTTAATGGTGGGACTTCCCTACTCTCTCTTTTGTAAGCCTCAAAGGGGGCGTTTGGTGCACGTTTTTAAAGACAAATTTATACAATATTTGGTTTATGTTATAAAATTTTATTTACAAAAATTGTGAATACTCAGATAAATAATTTATTCATAAAATACGAGAATCCTATCGCTTAAGGAAACATATATATTTTTGTTGTTTTTTTATTTTCAATACTATTTCTTCTTTTTTCTTGTTATTTTGGCTTTTATCCTTTTTTTTTTTACACTTTTTTGGTCCTTTTTAATTTCTTATGATTTTTTTTCAGTTTTATCCTTTTTTCATTACTTAAGATTTTTATTTTTTATTTTTAAGGATTTTTTTTGTCCTTTTGTCCTTTTTTCTTATTTTTAAAAACCTTTTTCATCTTATATTTTTTCATTTTTTTAAAATTTTCATTCTTTTTTCATTGAAGATATCTTTAGTGTTTTTTCTATTATCAATTTTTAAGAAAGTTTTGTTTTTTTAAATTTTTTTAGTTATTTTTTTGGTTTTTTCTCAATTTTTTTATCCTTGTTTTATTTTTATTATTTTTTGAGAATATTTATATAGTCATCAAATATGAGAATATTTTTCTGGAAAATATAACTACCACAAATTTAATTTCCAAACAACATATAGTATTCACTAAACAAACACGTCCTAATTAATAACTTAGAGTGGCATAAGTGAGACATGAGAGAGCACGCACTCATGCACCAACAAGTGCCAAACTCCATTTTCTTAATACGGAGAGGAGAGATCATTTTCTCTTTACCTACCAGTTTGCCCGTGGGTACTAGATGTTCTGTTGGATGTTTCGAAGCGATAGCAGATCCACATCCTCATGAGTCAAAAATCAGAATAAGAAGATACAAAGAGTTGATTTTCGATATTAAAGGATGTAATGTATGGAACGGTATTATTGTAATTCTATATAGTTCAAGAGAGATGTAAGTCATTTATGACATTTATCAGAGAACTATTGAGAGCCTTGTAATCCATTCAAAGTGATCAATAAAGAGATTTGTTCCTTATATCATTGTGTTCAATTTAGTTTTTGCAATATTGTATGCTGCTTCTAACTCTATACTAAAAGTTCCGCTACGTGTTGTTGATTCAATCTATTTTCTTATTATACAAGTCCTGGACTTGTGCAACCGCAACTTAGACTTACATGACATCACTCCCAGTGGTGACTTTACGGTCCTCCGAGATCGGAGCGTGACAGTTTATGTAGTTGTAAGTACATTAAAGGTGTATTGAAAGTCCCACTTTCAATGCATCTGCAGTTGCATTATAATAATTTTGGTGTTTGTTTAGCAATTGCAAGTGCATTGAAAGTGGAGAGTTAGTTGCCAGTAGAGAGTTTTTGAGTTGCAATATAAAATGAGTGGAACTTGTTGAAAGTGAAGAGTTTTGTTGGTAATTTTATTTGGGCAAATTACGTTAACTATCCCTATGTATTACACTTTTTACAGAAACTACCCCTACTTTGAAACTAATTACACTAACTGTCACCACCACTTTTCTAAAATGAGAGTAATTTTGAACTTTTGTAAAATTGATCACGTTAATGACTAGTTGGTGAATTTTAGATTATTTTTATAATATTTAAAGTGATGTATTATGATTGTGTCACTTGCTAGTGAAACCTTAGAACTACTTAGCCTAGAGACTAACCATGACCATTGAGACCTAACCATGTGATTAGATTAGCTAATTACCACTTTTTAGGCTAAGGGTATTTTGGTCATTTGCGATATTTAAATTATTTTGAATTATAATTAATTAATAGTGTGCTAAGTTATATATTAAGACTTAACCTAGAATTGCCCTAATCTAGATATAGATCATGAACCTAGAGGCTTAGTTAGTAGAATTAAGAAAGTAATGCAAGCACTATAATATCTAGATTTTGGTCTAAGTAGATATTTTGGTGTAAACCCTAATTTGGTTGGGCCTTTACCTAGAAAGCCTTGATTACAACCAAAGGAAGCCCACTAACCTAAATTGAACTTAAACCCTAACCCTAGACTACCCATGACAGCAAAGGGTAGCCCCCTCCCTCTATATAACATCATGTTAGCCCCATATTGCCTCTTTCACTACAATTATAAATCCTAATTTGTGTTCTTTCCCAAATTTGCCCCCTTTATCCAAATCAACTCCAAATTGAACCCAATTAATTGCAATACACTCCCCTAGTGTAGAGGAAGCCTCTAGAAGCTAGCTAGCAAGGATTTGGAGCAAGTTGACCATTGGAAGTGGTGTGATTTTGGCTTCAAGTGCAATTTTATTGAGATTCCAACTCTCAACATGTAATGGCCTCTAAACCTATTAATTTATGTTTTCTCTCCATAGATGCATTCATTTAGGGTCCCCCTAGCCCTAGGCTAAGTTTGGGTTCAAATCGAATCCATTTGGTATGTGTATCGGAGGAGTATCGGAGAACTATCTAATGTGTTCGATGTAATGTCTCTTAGAATAAATTGTTCATAATTTTCAAAACTAATTACATCATTTTGTAACTGTTATTGTGTAGATTGTATTTCATTTGGACTGAGTTGGTTTTAGGGTGATTAGGACACAATATTTGGACACGGGACACGGCACGAGGTTGTGGTGCATGTTCTGCTACCACACACATGTATCTCACTCGACACGACACGAGACTACACCATATTTGGGGCACGCGTGGCGGCATCGACTAATACGGTGATCCTAAAGTTTGGGATCAAATGGTTTAGTATTCAGGAAGCAATCACACACATACTGTTACTGTCACGCACACACACGAGCACACCCCTCTGATACGGGGCTCGAAATCAGACACGACATGACTTGGACCTAATTCAGTGACACTGACACGTGCCCCTAGACCTAGGCTACCCAAAGACACGACCCCGTGGGGTCTGGTTGGACACGTCATGTCCTACACCTCACGACACGTGCGTACGAGTGTAGTGACCCGTCCCGCTCAGTCAATCGAAGGAATCGAAATGCCGATGGCATTCAGACTTAGCCATGCAACGGCTGCTCGAAGACTCGCTCGATCGAGGCGACTTCTCGCTCAGGTGGGATAGTTTCGATGAACTTGCCTCATCTTAGCCTTCACTTAATAACTCGCATGTTTTCAACTTGCACAAGTTAGGCTTGATAATAAAAGAGACGCATCCACATAGCTAAGGGAATAATCCCAACGGGTCAGAATGTGTTAGAACATGAAAAAGGTCCCACTGTCTGCTTAGAAGTCGGCTCAGCGTGCTTTCAAAATGACACTCGGTCCTTCGTCCCGTGGCTTGGGAGAAGGAAGTTGGCCTAAGTCGCTAAGTTGCCACAACGCTCGAATTAGCCTAAGTCATAGGCGTCGCCCGCATGAATGCTTGATAAAGCATGCACGGTCCCGTCGTCCAAGGCTTGGCATAGCCTTCGCATGCCCCGTGGGTTAATTCGTATTGCACGGCTTTTTGTTGGCCCATTGGTCATGGTCAAACCTGATTTTAATAATTGATCAAACTCTGTCTCGATATAAATGCAAGTCAATTCATATGTTTACCTACGACGTTTTGGATACTAATCAAAGATGGATATCTACTCTGTTCAAGACTGAAGTTGTTTGCCACTCAGAATATATTTCCTTTAAAGCAATATAATTTTTTATTTTATTGAGTCTAGGAATACATTGTACACCAAGTCGTACTGGCAAATAGGCTATCCTAAAATCGTTTTTCAAAACTGACCTATCTTTTCAAAATGGCCTATATTTTTGAAAAATACATATTTTCAAAAGGCTTCTGAAGGACTTTTCAAAAAGCCAAAACTGTTTTTCTCAAAATCAACTGACCAAATCTTGACAGAACTCGGCCAGAGTTCGACCAAGTTGAACGTTATGTGAACATTTGATTTTGAACTTGGTCACCCTTCAGTTGCGGTTTGTTACAAAGTGTTCTGTCAGAGTTCTGTCCGAATTCTGTCAAAGTTCTGTCTTTGAAAAAACTATAAATAGAGAAGGATTTCGATCATTTCAAAACACCAATTCACTTTCAATATCTTCTCTTCTAAAGCTTACATTTCTTCCAAAGAGTTCTAAAAGCTTCCATTTTTAAATTCCAAGCCAGTTACAATCCTCTAGTCGATTTGCCAGTGCGGTACGGTCTAGAAGTTTTAAAGCGATTATAATCAGAGGCTTGATTGAAGAAACAACTCTTCGCAATTGAAGTTGGTCAAGTTCTTCATATCAAAGCTTGCATCTGTAGAAGTTACAAGGACTTCGTATGAAAACTATGGAGTTCATCTCTGGTTTACCGCGTACTCCCGGTGGCAAGGATGTTATTTGGGTTATCGTGGACAGACTGAGGAAATCTGCTCACTTCATTTCGTTCATGGTGGGGCTGTCGACCATGAAGCTTGCAGACCTCTACATGCGGCAGATTATGCTGATCTACGGAGTGCCCGTGAGCATCATTTCAGACAGAGACAGCCGCTTCACATCACACTTCTGGAGGAGTCTACAGCTGAGCTTGGGTTCACAGTTGAAGTTCAGCACCGCCTATCATCCACAGACGGACGGACAGTCCGAGAGGACCATTCAGACACTGGAGGACATGCTGCGAGTTTGCGCACTCGACTTTGGCGGTTCGTGGGAGGATAAATTGCATCTTGTGGAGTTTTTCTATAACAACAGTTATCAGGCTACCATCGAGATGACACCGTCCGAGGCACTATATGAACAATTAAATTCTTGCGATTCTTATTCTTCTTAAAGGAGAAGAAAGAAAATTTGAATTTCCCTGGCTGTTGTAACGAGTCTAGTAATTCTCCTCTCCAACTAATTTTTGACAATCGAGCCATGTGCACCAACATCCTCTCAATTCTTTTTTCCCTCCAATTCTACTCCATAACTTCCTATTTAAGGATCGATCGGCTTCCTGCATTCCTTACTTTGCAAAATAAATTTCTGGAGAGAACCCCTTCTTCTTCCCCAATTCAATTTAAATCCAACCAGGGATTCGAGCCATGGTGATGAAGGATGTCTCGACAACCTTCGAAACTGGTAATGGAGCTCTATTGTTCTTCCTGGTTCAGAACAAAAATTACTTGTACTGATTTTTGAGCACTCATTTTCATTTCAGAAATTTTCTTCGTGTCCTAATCTACTCTTCGTGTCATGACTCATTCTTGTTGAAATCATGAACCGATTAAGGAGGTGAGATTATCTATCTTTAGAAAACTATCTTTGATTATTTTTTTTAATGTTGGTTTGATTGAAAATTAGTATAATTTATGTCAGATTTTAGATCCAAATTTATTTCTTTCTTCGAATTGGGGAATGATTGATCAATTCTATTGAAGTTCAGGAATCAGGGGTAGTATCAGATCTAAATTATTGAATGTATATTTGTCTCTTTATTGAATATTTTCTTTTCTTAAATTATAGGGCAGTGGATCGAGTGTGTGCCCTGATCATTGTCCTTGAACTCTCACTCTTGACGAACCAGAAGTCTAATTGCGATCAGAGGTGAACGATCAACCGTTTGTCTTTTTTGTAATCATTTGCCTAGGTTTTGTTTTAATTGTTGTCGATTTCCTTTTCTTATCAGTAGTTGTTTGGATGGTTTGGTATCGGTGTGTTGATATCCTCACTACAGATTGAATTAAGATTTTATATACAATCTTACTTGCTATCCTATCTTAATGGAAATCTCAAGTTTAGGATGTCAATATATTGATAACCAAATTTCTATTGAATCTCAGTTGAAGGATAATTTGTATCCTGATTTGTTGAGTCAAATCTTGGTATCAGTCTCAGTACTGATACCCTGTTTGATGTCAAGAATACAGGGTACAAATACCCTTTTTGATCCATGGCTTAGCATGATCTAACTCTTGAGTTAGGACTGGTGGATGATACTGATATCTTGGTATTTGGTTTCGATCTCAAGTTTGATGTCATGACGCATGATTCAGTGGGATTGACATTAATATCCAGTAATATAAAACTGTTCAATCCAGTTTGTTTCCCTACAGTAGGAAATTTAGTAAGCTTCATGAAGGAATCAGTAGGGTGATTTAGAACTTCTATCTATGGTATATGTTCACTTTTGTAAGTTGGTATATGGGAGCATGCTAGTTGCAGTTATGTACATTCCATTTTAACCTTGGTTATAGCAAATCCTGTTCTGAAGATACAATTTAGACATGTGCATTCTATCTAGGTAGCAGTCCTAATAAGAGGATCTAATTGTTATATGGAGATTTTACTTATGTTATAGGTAGAAGTGGACTGTACAGGGACTCATGATGGTTCACGTACCTGTCATTCCTAAATATCGAAGGGTGGCTACTGTAGTTTAGTACTCAGTTCTCTGTTTATTTTGGTCTCGGATTCTCAGGTTTAACCTATGTTGGCTCTGAATGTTCATTGAAGCTGAGAATCCATATGGTGTTAGGATTAACCATTCTAATTTAATAGTCTTCTTCTAGGGTAACCTGAGTATTACAAATAGGTATGTTCTTTGAAGTGGCTGATGAGGTAAAGTCTAGATGGCAACAGTGAAGACTGGTAGTCGAGTTGTAACGAGCCTGTCCATGCCTTGTTTCATTGGAACCACAAGTGAGGGCTAAGGAACTCAACTAGGAAGTTTTGAGTGATATATTATGTTCAAAAAATGCTGCTGTTAAGGGGATATCAGTGAAAGACCAATTAAACTGTGGATATAGGAAAGTTAAGTGGAGAATTACTTTAGGTAAGAAGATGAGAAAGGTTTTCATTATATAAGGAGATGGTTAGGATAGTTAGATTAGACTGATTAGTATCAGCCATGTTGGAGACAGATTGTATCAATCTGAAATTAGACTGATTTATATCAGTCTAAATCTAGACTGACTTGAATCAGCCTTGAGTTCACTCAGGCTATAGATTAGATAGGCTGTGCCTACATAGGATTACTAAGAGCACCTACAGTTAGGCTAACCTGTAGTTTTCTGGTGACAGTAGAGTATGTAACTCTATTTGGTAGCAGTCCCATAACCTGATATTTTTTGCACTATAAATTACAGTTCTAAACTTGGTTCCCAAAACTTGAGTTGAAGCATGAGAATTATCATAAACATCCTACATTCTTCTCAGATACTGTGATTCAATTCAAATCTAAATTGGATGTTTTGTGAACTGCTGCAATTATATTATGATATGGTTTAACTGTAGCACTAGGAGTAATCTATGGGTTGTCTTGTGGAAGAGTAATGTGGAACCATAAGCTAGGGTGAAGGATAACTGTTGAGAAGCTTTTGTTTATGCTTCAATTTTCTATAGCTAGCTTATGGTAGGCAAGGTGGTTAGGAACTTGATAGAATGAATTGTAGTTTAGATTATGTTAACACTTGTATCATTTGTTGAAACCCTTGAATTATTACTTATCTAGAGTAGGCAAGTGATAACTTTGTTAGTTTATATTATGAGAGTAAGTTTAGCTAATTAGTTAAATGTTTAGAATTTAACCTCCTTGTAAACATTAACAGGAGGATTTTTAGCCTTACATCCCATACTTGATCACCCTGAGCAAGGCAAGTATACTCCTTGGATTTGTCCATTTTTTCATGTCTTGTATATTCATTCTTGTATCTTCTTGTTGACACGATATTTCACGAGATTGTCTGGTGTCTGGTTTCTTGAGTTTACTTGTGTCTGGGAGAAAAAATACTACAGATATGTCATCAAACCCGAGTTACTATTTATGTGAATAGCTTAGGCCCCGTATCTTACACGCGGGACCAAAGCCGTACCATTTCATGTTCCCTGAATCTACCCAAGCCGATCACACACTCTGGATGTTTTTCGATATATTGCACACTTCAGGTTCATTGTGTATTTCATGTTCAGGTTTCATTTCATGTTTCCTGTATTTACTTTCAGTATTCATGTTTAGGTTTTATGTCATGTTCTCATTTCTCGTACTTTACATATATTTTTCTGTATCCATTTTCATACCAGGATGTTCATATTCATTTCCTTGGATATACTTAGCTCCGCTCCTGACTAGGATATGTTGCAGGTGAGTTGGAGGCTATCTGTGACACTTATTACGGGCAGGAGTATGGAGGCACCTATGAGCCAACTGATGTTGCTCTGGACTTAGAGGCTGGGGAGGCCTAGTACCTTCCTTTGTAGTTCATTTAGACT
The DNA here is from genome assembly GCA_029216955.1 of Iris pallida. NCBI lineage: Eukaryota > Viridiplantae > Streptophyta > Magnoliopsida > Asparagales > Iridaceae > Iris > Iris pallida. Next base: position 979,006 of record JANAVB010041017.1, on the reverse strand, counting down.
TTGTATTAGAGACATCAGTTTACTTTTCATTTGCAGGAAATGTAATAACTCTTAGACTTGTAAGTACTTGATTCTGGGATTCGATATTAGATGATGTGGTTTATATTCATTATTATCTGGACTTGTAGTTTTCCCTAGAGATTAATACAGCTTACTTCATCGTGTCTAACGACCAAGGTTGGGCGTGTCCGACTCGTATCCAATTATTCGGGAGCGGTTCATGACAATCCATGCATAAACATTTAAATCTACTAACTTTCTGATTCTACATGCAGAGGATATATGACCAATGAGGCCACAATAATGACATTTTGCATGTTGAGTGTTGAAAGTAGTGTAAAGTGCATGATTGGTAGGTTTTGGTTTTCTAGTATAGAAAAATGCATGCCTATTAGTCTTCTTGGGCATTGGTTTGGTCTGACCGTGTTTGGTTTGGGTGTGTTCCGATGATTAGGTAATTGACACGTGTTAGAATAGGAAGCAGCAACTTCAGGCCGTTTTCCTATACTAATTTCCAACTTTTTGGAGGTATTATATAATTTAGTATAGTCAGATGTAAGTGTTTCCATTCTGACTTGTGCACACTGGAGATTCTTTCTCTCCTTAGATAGGTCTTCATTTAGCTGGATGATAGTTTGGTCTTTTTCTTCGGATAACTTGATAGTCTCGTGTAATAACAGCTTAAATGGAGAAAGCTCACCAGACTCAATAGAAGAATCATTATTTCTAACAACAGCTAGTTGGTCGGTAAGTCTTCCTATCTCACATTTGTACTCTTTAAGTACCTTCTTAGAGATTTCATATTTACTACGTAGTTTCCTGTAGTTATTTAACAGGTTACTGAAAGCCTCTCCTAGTTGCTCAAAGGTGAAATCATTATAAGGATCAAACAGAGGATTACTGGTTACCTGATCGCAAGCCATCAAGCATACATTTGCAGCATCATCCGATTGTTCGTCTTCTGAGTCGCTGGCTTCGCTCTCATGCCATATGCTTGTATTGGCGTACTTTCTTGATGTAGATCTCTTCAGGTAGCCTTTGTCATATTTGCTGCTTCTTGTTGTTGATGATGATGTTGTTGGACAATCTTTCTTCATATGTCCTTTCTTCTTACATCCATAGCAAAAAGAATCTTCCTCGTTGTTGTTATTGTTGCTGTCTTTTGTTCTTCTGTTGAATCTCATGAAGTTCTTGAATTTTCTTACCATAAGAGCTTGATCTTCAAATTTAGAGTCGTTGTCGTCAGAATCATCTTCGATAGTTCTTCTACGTTGAGCCTTGAAAGCGATCGAATTCTCTGACTTTTTCTTTAGTATAGCATCTTCAAAGTCGTGAAGTTCCAACTCGTGAGTAAGTATCTTACCCATGAGTGTTTCCAGATACATTGTTGAGAGGTCATTTCCTTCAATGATTATTTCATCCTTTGGAATCCAGTTATTTGTGAGAGCTCGTAGAAGTTTGCGAATCTTCTCATGGTTACTGTATTCCTTGCCTAATGAAGACAAAGGATTTACAATATCCAGGAATCTCGTAAACATCCGAGTGACGGATTCATTTAGTTTCATCTTGAATGCCTCGTACTCTTAAGTAAGTCTGTTAAACTTAGTTCTGTCTAAAGCGCAAAATAAAGCTTTAATAGCACGTGCGTCAAGACTGGCCTTTTTCTTTTCATCCTCAGTATATTTATCATGGGGTTTATCAACTAAAACTCCCTCAACAGTAATACGAGAAGGCTTTTTGTAGCCATCAATAACTATAGACCATAAGTCAAAATCAAGAGATTTTAAGAAGAAACTCATCCGTGTTTTCCAACAAGTATAGTTTGTGTCGTCAAACAGTAGAGGTCTGTTTGTGGCTTGGCCTTCACTTTTGAATTCTAGAGTTACCATGTGTAATATTGTGATCTACAAAATAATTAAATATAACTGTAATTTTACCTTGCTTTACCTATATAACCCGCTCTGATTCCAATTGTAGGAACAAAGTTGTAAAGCATAATACTTTAGAGGGAGGTGAATAGAGTAGGTAACAGAATATTACTAATTAAAAACTTGTTAGCAGTTAGATCACAGAAATAATATCAATAATCACAAAGTAATAACTGTAAAGAAGAGATATCAGAAGGCAAACGCAAACACAGCAATTTATACTGGTTTCTCTCTTATGAGGACTAGTTTAGTCGGAAGAACTCTAGCTTCCAATTGAATCCACTATTAAAAGATCCCGCAAATTTTCATACGAAATCCTTGCAACTTCTACAGAATCGAGCTTTGATACGAAGAACTCGACCAACTTTAGTTTTGAAGAGTCTTTCTTCAATCAAGCCTTTGATTATAATTTCTCTGAAATCTTCTAGACCGCACCGTACCGGCAAATTGATTAGAGAATTGTAACTGGCTTGGGATTTGAAAATAAAAGCTTTTTAGAAAACTCTTTGGAAGAAAGTAAGCTTTAGAAGAGAAGATAAGAGATGAAAGTGCATGAGTGATTTGAAATGATCAGAATTCCTCTCTATTTATAGTTTTTTCAAAGGTAGAACCCTGGCAGAATTCGGACATAACTCTATGTAACAATCCGCAACTGAAGGGAGACCAAGTTCAAAAATTCAACGTTCACATAATGTTCACTCTGGCCGAACTCTGGCCGAACTCTGACCGAGTTCTGTCAGGGTTGGTCAGGAATATTTTAAGTAAATATTTTTGGGCTTTTTGAAATCCTTCAGAAGCTTTTGTAAATAAGAGATATTTTTCAAAACATAGGTCATTTTTTAAAACGATTTTGGATAGCCTATTTGCCGGTACAACTTGGTGTACAATGTATTCCTAGACTCAATAAAAGTAAAAATTATATTTTATAAAGAAATACAGTCTCGAGTGGCAAACATAGCTTCGGTCTTGAACTGAGTAAATATCCAATCTTGGTCAGCGTCCAAGTGTCCAAAACGTCTTGAGTAACATCTAAGTTGTTCCATATATCGAGACAGAGTTTGATCAATTATTAAAATCAGGTTTGACCATGACCAATGGGCCAATAGCTGAATCATTTGATACCCATGTGAGGTGTAAATAATCACACTAATGGACGGTAGGCTATAGGGGTGAGCATTCGGTTTATTCGGTTCCAAACAATCCGAATAACCGAAAACCGAATTGGACCGAAACCGAATAAGCAAAACCGAAATCGAACCGAATTGGTCAATAAACGAACCGAACCGAATTAAATCGGTTCCGTTTTCAGTTTATTCGGTTTATTTGTGCTTATTTTGTTAATATATATAATAACTATATATACCTAGATATATTTAGTATATACCTATATTATATACTTATATATATTTAGTATATATCTATAATTTATACATATATATTACATATATATATATATATATATATATATATATATATATATATATATATATATATATATATATATATATATATATATATAAACTAAATTTTCTTATTTGGTTTTCAGTTTTGGACCGAAACCGAAACCCAAAACCGAAATCGAAACTAAATAAGAAAATTTAGTATTTTCAAAACCGAAAACGAACCAAATTTTTTTAAAACCGAAACGAATCTCTTATTCGGTTCGGTTCGGTTCGGTTTTCAGTCCAAAATCGAATAATGCTCACACCTAGTAGGCTAATAAGGTATGGATTTAAGCACGAGCTCAACAATCAAGCCAACTGTCTGATATATGCATACAAGAGAGGAAAGAATAGTTGGGACACTAATAAATGAACCAAAATATTGATGCAGGACATCACATGTAGCAGGACAGCAAAAACAAGGGAACATATACAAGACTTAGAGGTATGATACTAAAGAAATGTGGTCTGATATAAGAACTCTGAGCCACTGACACTGTAGCTCGACCCCAAGGCTCCTCTATTACCCGTACAGTGGATAACTCTCTGTACTCGAGCCCTCTACATGATGTTATAGCATCTGAGACTTAGTACAAGTCCAAATTAGGACTGACACCTTATCTCCCTATTCTCTTAAACCCCTTCCTTATTTGTTCAATGATACTAACCCACTCAACTGATACACACACTCACTAACTCTCTCAACTAACCCCTCTTCCTATTCTTGCTATCAAAAACTAACTAAACATCAAACAAAATACAAATGTGGGCAGAACCATCTAATATATGGTCTGCACAGCTATGAGAGTTCAACTGTTCAGAGAAATCTATGGGGTCTTCCATGGCTCGAAATAGCCATGGCTCGAAGCCCAATTCTCAAAACCTAATGTTAGTCACCTACCCTAGCTATAGGAGTCAGTAGAAGGTGAAACCAATGTGTATCAAGGGGGAACAGGGCTCATGGCAGTAGGGCAGTGCAGTGAACAGTGCACAGACACCCCGAGCATCCCCGTATCTGATTTCACACATCAAATCAACTCGATTCCACCCTAGTCCAGTTTAAATGCAATATACAGGTAATTAGCTACCCAAAAATATAATAGAGAACAAAAGGTTCTAAAAGACATTTCGTCGAACACTTTGAATACCTCTCCGATACGTGTTGATACGCATATCAAACGGACACAAAATCCTACCAAACTTGATCTAAAGGTCCATGGTGCCTAGATGTATGCATCTATGAAAAGAAACCAGGGTTTTAATGGGTGTATAGAGGTTTACCTATTGAGAGTTGGAATCTCAATGTAAAGAGCCTAGTAACGATGTTTTCCAAAATTTGTTATTTTTCCAAAGCCTCCAAACCTTGCTAGCTATCCACCAATGGCTTCCTCTACACTTGAGGAGTGTGTTGCAGTTGATTTGGCTTAATTTGGAGTTGATTTGGATAAAGGGGGGTGAATTTGGGAAAGAACACTAGTTAGGGTTTGAATGTTGTAAATGAAAAGAGGCAAGGGGTCTAACATGTTGTTTATATAGGCAAGGGGCTGCCCCTTAGTTGCCAAGGATCATTTCTAGGGTTAGGGTTTAGTTTCATATGGTTTAGAGGCCTCTAGCTAGTGTAATTCAAGGCCTCCTAGCAAAGGCCTATAGCTAAATATCCATTCTTAACAAATATCCTACTTTAAACTAATATCTAGATATTACTAACCTTGTCATGTAATGAAAGCTTCTAATCTAATATCTAGGCTAATGACTAACATGTAGATCAGGACAATTCTAGGTTAAGGCCTAATATCTTAATTATCACATTACCAATTAATCAAAATCTTAAATAATTCAAAAGTCACAAAATGACTAAAAATACCCTTAGCCTAAAAAGTTGTAATTTGCTAATCTAATCCCATGAATAGGTCTCTGTGGTCATGGTTAGTCTCTAGACTAAACAGTTCTAAGGTTACACTAGCAAAACATTAAAATCATAATGCACCAATTTAAATAGTTTTAAATTAATTAAAATTTACCAAAAATTACTAACATGAATTAATACCTATTATTTAATAATCAATTTACAAAAGTTCAAAATTATCCTCATTTTAGAAAAGCGGTGGTGACATTGGTAACGGATGGGGGGAATAATCACTAACATGAATTAAAATATTTTGAGAAAAATATCAAAGTCATATATTTCGAGAATAGGGGGAATATCAAGCCTTAACAACTTTTTTAACCATTGATGGTGTTTCCCATCTCACTTCTCTACCTCATACTCCTGAACATAACAGATATGCCGAAAGAAGGCATCGCAACATCGTTGAAACATGCTTATCTCTCCTTGCCCATGCTCAACTTCCTCTTGAGTTTTGGTCTCATGCCTTCACCACGACGGCCTATCTTATCAATAGGCTTCCCACCCACACTCTCTCAAACTCATATCCCTATCATCGTCTCTTTGGTACTCCTCCTAACTATCTCAAGTTAAGGAGCTTTGGTTGTTTATGTTATCCTTGGTTACGACCTTATGCCACACACAAATTGGATCCCAGGTCTATTCCTTGTATCTTCATTGGGTATTCTAAGACTCAAAGTGCTTATTATTGTCTAGATCCCAACACCCACAAAGTCTACACATCTAGGCATATTCGATTATCGAAACCGAATTTCCTTATGCTCGTCTTAGCACCTGCACTCCTGCTACTCCCATACCCAATCCAGACCATTAGTGCCCCTTGTCGCTACCCATTATTTAGCTAGCTAGAACCCTTACAAAATCCTCCAGACAATGACAATGGTCTAGCTATTGTCACAGCGTCAAACACCCCCTCGGTCCAGCTAACCCCAACGGCTGTCCAGCCAAACTTCCCACAGCCAGACCAACAGTCCTCCTCAGACTTCCCCGTGGCTCAACCTTGTCCAGCTACATCTTGTACAGAGCAGCAACCCACTACCCAGGTGACCATTACACCCCAGCCCAGCAGTCAATCTCATACCGTCATTCTACCACTCTCTCCACCCCCTTCTCCACCTTCCGGCATCGTCACCCGCTCCAAAAATAACATCCACAAGCCCAACCCCAAGTACAACCATCATACTACTCTACAACCTAAGCCAACTGAACCTACTACCATAGCCCAAGCTCTTAAAGATCCTCTTTGGCGGCAAGCAATGATTGATGAGCTCACGGCATTACATAAGCTTGGGACTTGGGACTTGGTGTCTCCCGAAATGTCACGTCCCAGAACCAGAATAAAGGAGAGCGGGGGACAGACACAGCCAGCTACGTACATTGAAGTGAATCTCACATCGCAATACGGTCACGGCTGTCTAGATGCATGGGGGTTTACTACAAGCCATCAGTCTCTTAAGGTCAATAACATGCCTAGTGTCTCAATCTCAAGCAACAAGTAGATATAACAAGATGGTAGATCATCAGACATACAAAGTAAGGCGTCCCATACATTACATATTCAGATGATCATGAAGCTAGTCATACAAAATACGAAGACTAGCAAGAGTTTAAGTCATACATGATCAACCCTAGGATTTGTCAATTATGCTACAGCCCGTAGGCAGACAGTAAATAAAGTTACAAACGAGCTAACACTTGCTCGGCGGCTAAACGCCTCAAAAGAATATTTTTACAAGGGAGTGGGAGAGCAAAATAAAACCCACTCGTTGTCGGGATTCCTTCTAGTGTTCACCATCTGGCAGGAAGGTTGGAAGATCCTCGGTAGCTGCTCCGAAATCTGGCCATACAAAACCAGCTGGGTCAGACCCCAGAAAGAGCAAGTGCCACAAAGGAGGCTTCACTTAAGAACTAAAACCAGCATGTCAGCACATAAATCATAGATGAAATAACATAAGACATGAGTTAAAGAAAACATGATGATAAACGATAAGATAACTAAAGGACTATTCCGGTAACCAAGTTACAACCCGTAAACCAAACAATGACCGGAGTTGTAACCCTTCACCTGAACAGAACTTAGCTACGAACCAATTATCGATAAAGTAAAGCATAAACAAGCATGTCTGGAGATATCCATGTACCGGATCTGGGCAAGACTAGACAAGATAGGACTCCATCCATTATTCACGGCCAAGCAAAGAGTACGGCTTGATACTTAACTAACTAGGGTTATCACAAGCTTAGTTACTAGCAAGATGCAATGAGGTACGCCTACGGCCACAAGCCCTGCAGACTATCCAGGTTATCCAGATGCAAGGTTCAAGCTTAGAGTTATCATGTCTTGTAAGGTGACTTGGATGCAACACATGACAGTGTGCATGGTAATCGTTTTATGTAGTGCCCCACATAGCAGTGAGCTGGAAATGTGCCCTACTCGTTGGCATGCTACAAGTCCATCAAGGAAAGCGCCCAGATAACGGGATTGCTTGTAGCCAGAATACCTCTCTATATGTTCTACTTGATCAATCTAGTCATTAACCTAGTCAGATTCGGTATGAATCCCTGACCGTGGTAACCAGGGATACATGTCCTAGACATGATGCGAGACAAGACTGGTTGCTTATACAGGCATATTCAATACAATCACCCATGGTGTCAAGAATTCACTTAGCATGTCAGGTTAGCCGTCGCAACAGCGTATCAAGGTTATCATGTCAAGATTGCTTGTCAAGGGTGCACCACGGCGGGTCACCATCATGTCATGTTACTTATCAAGATTACTTATCAAGGCAAGGGTGCGTCACGACGGACCACCATCAAGAATTATCATGTCAAATTACTTGTCAAGAGTGCACCACGGCGGGTCACTAATCATGCAATTCCATCAGTAAGACTTGTTCCGATTAACATTCATAAATACTTGTCATGATCATATCGGGTTCATGTCAAGTTTACATCAAAGGCGTAAGGATATAAAATAGCTGCAAATTCATAAAAGAGGAATATGGGGACATAAGGCACCCAAGGGGGGAGCAAGGGATAGCGTACGCTCAGGACAGCGTATGCAAGGGTCATGCGTACACTCAAGACAGCGTACGCTCAGGACATGCGTACGCTCAGGCCAGGGCACGCTCAAGTCTGCGTACGCTCAGGCCAGGGGACGCTCAAGTCTGTGTACGCTCAGGCCAGGGCACGCTCAAGTCTGCGTACGCTCAGGCCAGGGCATGCTCAAGTCTGCGTACGCTTAGGCCAGGGCACGCTCAAGTCTGCGTACGCAAGACATACGCTTCCAACAGGAAGCGTACCCAAGAGACACGCTTCCAACAGGAAGCGTACCCAAGTCTGCGTACGCTGTGCTAAAGAGCGCGCGCAGCTCAGTGGCGTAAGCTAAAAAGCTTTGCACACTGCTCACTGTCTTCTCCAAACTAGCAAGAACTCCATGGTGGAATCCAAAGCTTCAAAAGTTCATAACTTTGTCAAAACAAGTCCAAATCCAACTTTTCAAAGGTCAAAATTGGGCAGAAGAAAATTTTCTACAACATAGAACGATCAAAACTTGAAAACAAAGAAGTTTGATAGATCAAAACCACCAAGATCCGAACACAACTAAATTTTAGATCTACAAGAACTTAAGCCTCAAAATGGAAAATGACAAGTTCTAATGTGTCTTAGAAACATGAGAAGAAGCTAATGGAACAATAAAATGGGCTCTCTTGTGGAAGCAAGTTGCACTTGCCTAAGGGGTGTTCTTGGTTGGTGGTGGATTTAATGGAGAAGGAAGAAGAGTAAATGAGAAAGTGGAGGAAAGAGAAAAGTTAGGTGGGTTATAAAGGGGGATGGTGGTGGGTTTAACATGATGAACCAAGGAATAAACCAAGCCATCCCAAAATAAACCAAGTTAAACCATTACATGCTATGATGAACCTAATCAAGATTAAACTGAAATTAGCTAGCCAGACAGGAAAATAAAAAATACATGTCAGGATTCCGTATACGTATACTGGAAATACGTAGAACGAAAAACGGGGGTGACAACTCTACCCACCTTAAAAGAATTTTGTCCTCGAAATTTAATTAAGAGGCTAGAGATGTCGAGCAAGCTATATCAATTGCAGACAGTACAGAACTAGCAGTCAATCAAGCAATCATTCATGCAAGCAAGGAACTTAAGCATAAGGCATAAGAAGACATTATACCTTACGAGTCAAACAGGTCGGGATATCGCGATCGGATATCATCCTCACGCTTCCATGTTGACTCACCCAAAGAGTGATGACCCCAAGCAACACGGACTAACTTGATAGTCTTGTTCTTGAGTATCTTCTCCCTCCGGTCCAATATGGATACGGATCTCTCCTCATACGAAAGGTTGGTACCAACAACCAATTCCGAATGATTAAGGACATGACTCGGATCCGGAATATACCGTCGTAATTGGGATATATGAAAGACATCATGTACCTCACGTAACGACGACGGAAGAACGAGACGATAGGATACATCACCTACTCGCTCTAGAATATCAAACGGCCCTATATACCTAGGACTAAGCTTTCCCCGTACGCCGAATCGAATGACGCCACGGGTAGGCGAGATCCTAAGGAATACGTAGTCGCCGACAGAAAATTCAAGGGGACGCCGATGAGAATCGGCCCAATGACGCTGGCGATCTTGGGCAACTCGAAGATGATCTCTGACTCGTTTGACCACCTCAATAGTCCGCGTCACCATCTCTGGTCCAAGTATTTGCCTCTCACCGATATCGTCCCAAGCTAAAGGAGATCTGCACTTCCTGCCGTACAAGGCCTCGAAAGGTGCCATCTGGATACTAGCCTGGAAACTGTTATTGTACGAGAACTCTACGAGATGCAGGTGATCTTCCCACGAACCACCGAAGTAGAGTGTACATGACCGCAGTATATCTTCAAGAGTCTGGATCGTGCGTTCTGACTGACCATCTGTCTGCGGATGGTAGGCTGAACTGAACTTGAGACGAGTCCCCAAAATCTCTTGAAGACTCCGCCAAAAGTGCGAGGTGAATCTTGAATCTCTGTCGGACACAATACTGATTGGCACTCCATGTAATCTGACTATCTACCTGAGGTACATCTCTGCAAGCTGATCCGTCGACTGACCGATTCTGAAAGGAAGAAAATGAGCTACCTTCGTGAGACGATCAACTATAACCCAGATGGCATCCCTCCCAGCTGGGGATCTAGGTAATCCAGTTACAAAATCCATGGTAATGTGCTCCCATTTCCATTTCGGGATCGGTAAAGGTTGAAGAAGTCCAGCTGGTCTCTGATGTTCGGCCTTAACTTGTTGACAAACTAAACAACGAGAGACAAACCGGGCTATCTCCCTCTTCATGCCATTCCACCAAAAATACTGCCGAATATCACGATACATCTTCGTACCGCCGGGGTGAATGGAATACTGAGAACTGTGGGCTTCTGCCATGATCTCCTGTCTGATATCACCACTGGGTACACAAAGACGCCTCCAATGTCGGAGTATACCATCTTCATGAATGCATAATTCTGGTCTCTGTCATGCCATATTCTGTCCTAAGCCGCTGAAGCTTAGAGTCCGTGGACTGAGCTAACTTGATCCTCTCAACTATGCTGGACTGAACTTGCATACTAGCCATCAATGCCATACTGGAAGGAAGAACAACTTTAATACCCATCTTCTGAAGATCTGCTAACAACTCTGGCTGTGCCGTTAGAAAATAAACTCCGGCTTTTCTGCTCAATGCATCTGCTACCACGTTAGCCTTCCCAGGATGATACTGCAAGCTGATGTCATAATCCACAAGTAGCTCTAGCCATCTCCTCTGACGCATATTAAGATCCTTCTGGGTAAACACATACTTCAGACTCTTGTGGTCGGTGAAAATCTCTACCAGATCTCCATACAGATAATGTCTCCAAAGTTTTAATGCAAAAACTACGGCTGCTAACTCCAGGTCATGGGTTGGGTAATTCCTCTCATGGTCACAAAGTTGACGTGACGCATAAGCGACTACCTTACCATGCTGCATCAAGACACATCCTAATCCCTTGCCGGATGCATCGCAATAAATTGAAAATCCTCTCGTCCCGTCGGGTAGAGTGAGAATGGGGGCCGTCATCAATCTCTGCTTCAACTTCTCAAATGAACTCTGACACTCTGCTGTCCAAGCAAACTGCACATCCTTACGGGTCAACTGCGTCAGTGGTGATGAAATCCAAGCAAAGTCTGACACAAAGCATCGGTAATAGCCGGCCAATCCAAGGAAACTTCGAACTTCTGCAACGGTGCTAGGTACTGGCCATGTCTCTATAGCCACTATCTTCTGGAGATCAACTTTCACTCCACCTCTGGTGATGATATGACCAAGTACGAGATACGATCCAACCAAAACTCGTACTTACTGAACTTCGCGTACAACTGGTGCTCCCTGAGAATCTGAAGAACTACACGAAGATGCTGTTCATGCTCTGCCTCATTCTTGCTATAGACTAAGATGTCGTCTATGAACACTATCACGAACTGGTCCAAATAGGGCATGAAGATACGATTCATGAGGTCCATGAATACAGCCGGCGTATTGGTCGCTCCAAATGGCATAACAAGGAACTCCCAATGTCCATACCTAGATCTGAATGCTGTCTTCGGGATGTCCTGCTCTCTGACTCTGATCTGATGGTACCCTGACCGCAAGTCAATCTTCGAGAATACTGCCGCTCCCCTGAGCTGATCAAATAAATCATCTATCCTTGGTAAAGGATATCTGTTCTTAATGGTTACAGAGTTCAAGGTACGATAATCAACACATAATCTTGACGTACCATCCTTCTTCTTCACAAGAAGCATCGGAGCTCCCCAAGGTGATCCGCTAGCACGAATGAATTCCTTGGTTCTAAGTTCTTCAATCATCTTGTACAGGACCTCCAACTTTGATGGTGCCATCCTATAGACTCTCTCTGACTCTGGTGCCGTCCCTGGAATCAAATCGATAGTGAATTCTATCTCTCTCTCTGGGGGCATGCCAGGAAGCTCTTCGGGAAATACGTCAGAAAACTCTTCTACAACTCTGGGAAACTGAACTGCTGCTGCTACGGCCATCCGCAATGCTGGGGAAGAAGGTTCTACTCCACCTCGAGAAAATGAAAACTCGGGCTCACCGGGAATACTAAAAATAATCTTGCCGACATGGCAATCTATACTAGCATACTGGTCCCTCAACCAATCCATTCCTAGGACCACATCATAATCGGCCATCGGAAACTCTATCAACTTAGCGGGAAACACTCTACCGCTGACTACGATTCGACACGAGAAAAATACCCTATCTATCCCCACAAGTCCGTTACCAGTAAGTATATTGAGCCTTACTGATAATGACTCGGGCTCCAGTCCTATCCGTATCGTAAATTGTGCAGACATAAATGAATGCGATGCACCTGAATCAAATAATACTGATGCAGGAAAAGAGTTGACGAGAATGGTACCTGCCACCACCTCACCTGATGCCAACTCCTCCTCTACGGTCAAAGCCATCGCTTGATCGTGTCCTCTGGGTGCTGGTCCCCTTTGCTGGAAACCTCTCTGGCAGTTCTGAACCTGAGCTTGGACCTGGGCATACTGCTGCGGTCGCTGCTGCTGGAATGCCTGAGCCTGAGGCGGCAATGGTCTCGGAGGCTGATACTGCTGCTGCTGCACTGGTGCTGGTCCCCTCACTGAGGGACTAGTCTGGGCCGATGAGGATGAACCGCCTCTCTGTGGACAGGACCCTATCATGTGATCCGGTGCCCTACAAGCCAAACACAATCCTTGTGCTCGACGACATTCTGACACTACATGCCCTGGCTTCCCACAATGAGTGCAGCCCATTATGAAAGACTGTATCCGCTTCTGCTACTGAGGATACGTCGGAGTCGAATGCTGAACCGACGTAACTGATGCTGCCCTCCTCGGAGCCCCAATAGTCAAGGCCCTAGCTGCCGGGGCTGGGGCTGAAGACTGGATCATCTGACCATGGGACCGCTTCCGTCCTCCAGTTCTGTCTACAATTCTCTACGAGGTATACTCATGCCTCTTAGCTGCCCGCAAAACAGCATCAAAGGTCTGATGCTCAAACTGCCCCACTGCTAGAATGATCTCTAGGTGGAGTCCCTGCTGGAACCGCTGCGCTCGATCAAACTCGGTTGCCACCAAAGTGGGAGCAAACCGACTCAGTCATGAAAACTCGGCCGCATATCCATCGACCGTTCTGCTCATCGGCCTGAGATTGGTGAACTTCGTCTGTAGGTCATGCCGAGCCACAGCATCGAAGTACTTGATCTGAAACTTGTCACTGAATACCGCCCACGGAACAGGCGTTGCAAAACCAACTGCTATCATCGCCCACCAGGTGCGGGCTAGGTCCAATAACTATAGACGTACCACAGCTACCTTCTCTCCTTCAGGAGTCTTGGCTGCATCTAAGATAATCTCAATGTCCTGGAGCCACGCATCGGCTGCAATAGAGTCTTCACTCCCATCAAAGAAGGGAGGGTTGAGGCGCTTAAAACTGCTAGCCGTACTGTTCCCTTGATAACCAACACGGCCCATGGCATCCTGTACTGCCTGGTGCAGGGCATCGCCCCGACGATCTTGAGATGCAAGCAATGTCCTGATGAGACCCACCAAGGTGCCATCGTCAGGCTCTGCAGGCTGGACTGGCTGAGCTGGGGGCTCGGGGTCCCCGGAATGTATGACTCGGGAGGCCACTCCAGAGTGCTGGACTTGGTCTCCAGGTTGCTGCTGGTCCACTAAAGGTGCTCCGCCTTGCTGATCGGTAGGACCAGGAACAATGCCGCTGAAGGAAACGACATAGGAAACAATAAGAAAGGACCATGATAGATCGAGGATATAAACATGTGATCAGGTCAAGGATTCTGAAAGATCAGAAGGCACGAGTAGAGATCAAAGGCGAGTGCTGATTGAGTCATCTATCCGGTAAAACCCTCACACATCTTGATCTACAAGACCTGCATGGGCCACCACTTAAACCGTGTCACGCCCCAGAACCAGAATACAGGAGAGCGGGGGACAGACACAGCCAGCTACGTATATTGAAGTGAATCTCACATCGCAATACGGTCATGGTTGTCTAGATGCATGAGGGTTTACTACAAGCCATCAGTCTCTTAAGGTCAATAACAAGCCTAGTGTCTCAATCTCAAGCAACAAGTAGATATAAAAAGATGGTAGATCATTAGACATACAAAGTAAGGCGTCCCATACATTACATATTCAGATGATCATGAAGCTAATCATACAAAATACGAAGACTAGCAAGAGTTTAAGTCATATATGATCAACCCTAGGATTTTTCAATCATGCTACAGCCTGTAGGAAGACAGTAAATAAAGTTGCAAACGAGCTAACACTTGCTCGGCGACTAAGCGCCTCAAAAGAATATTTTTACAAGGGAGTGGGAGAGCAAAATAAAACCCATCGTTGCCGGGATTCCTTCTAGTGTTCACCATCTGCAGGAAGGTTGGAAGATCCTCGGTAGCTGCTCTAAAATCTGGCCATACAAAACCAGCTGGGTCAGACCCCAGAAAGAGCAAGTGCCACAAAGGAGGCTTCACTTAAGAACTAAAACCAGCATGTCAGCACATAAATCATAGATAAAATAACATAAGACATGAGTTAAAGAAAATATGATGATAAACGATAAGATAACTAAAGGACTATTTCGGTAACCAAGTTACAACTCGTAAACCAAACAAGGACCGAGGTTGTAACCCTTCACCTGAACAGAACTTAGCCACGAACCAATTATCGATAAAGTAAAGCATAAACAAGCATGTCCGGAGATATCCATGTACCGGATCTGGGCAAGACTAGACGAGATAGGACTCCATCCATCATTCATGGCCAAGCAAAGAGTACGGCTTGATACTTAACTAACTAGGGTTATCACAAGCTTAGTTACTAGCAAGATGCAATGAGGTACGCCTACGGCCACAAGCCCTGCAGACTATCCAGGTTATCCAGACGCAAGGTTCAAACTTAGAGTTATCATGCCTTGTAAGGTAACTTGGATGCAACACATGACAGTGTACATGGTAATCGTTTCATGTAGTGCCCCACATAACAGTGAGCTAGAAATGTGCCCTACTCGTCGGGATGCTACAAGTCCATCAAGGAAGGCGCTCAGATAACGGGATTGCTTGTAGCCGGAATACCTCTCTATATGCTCTACTTGATCAATCTAGTCATTAATCTAGTCAGATTCGGTATGAATCACTGACCGTGGTAACGAGAGATACATGTCCTAGACATGATGCGAGACAAGACTGGTTGCTTATACAGGCATATTCAATACAATCACCCACGGTGTCAAGAATTCACTTAGCATGTCAGGTTAGCCGTCGCAACAGCGTATCAAGGTTATCATGTCAAGATTGCTTGTCAAGGGTGCACCACGGCGGGTCGCCATCATGTCATGTTACTTATCAAGATTACTTATCAAGGTAAGGGTGCGTCACGACGGACCATCATCAAGAATTATCATGTCAAATTACTTGTCAAGAGTGTACCACGGCGGGTCACTAATCATGCAATTCCATCAGTAAGCCTTGTTCCGATTAACATTCATAAATACTTGTCATGATCATATCGGGTTCATGTCAAGTTTACATCAAAGGCGTAAGGATATAAAATGGCTGCAAATTCATAAAAGGGGAATATGGGGACATAAGGCACCCAAGGGGGGAGCAAGGGGTAGCGTACACTCGGGACAGCGTACGCAAGGGTCATGCGCACGCTCAAGACAGCGTACGCAAGGGGCATGCGTACGCTCAAGACAGCGTACGCAAGGGTCATGCGTACGCTCAAGACAGCGTACGCAAGGAGCATGTGTACGCTCAAGACAGCGTACGCTCAGGACATGCGTACGCTCAGGCCAGGGCACGCTCAAGTCTGCGTACGCTCAGGCCAGGGCACGCTCACGTCTGCGTACGCTCAGGCCAGGGCACGCTCAAGTCTGCGTATGCTCAGGCCAGGGCACGCTCAAGTCTGCGTACGCAAGACATACGCTTCCAACAGGAAGCGTACCCAAGAGACACGCTTCCAACAGGAAGCGTACCCAAGTCTACGTACGCTGCGCTAAAGAGCGCACGCAGCTTAGTGGCGTAAGCTAAAAAGCTCTGCACACTGCTTACTGTCTTCTCCAAACCAGCAAGAACTCCATGGTGGAACCCAAAGCTTCAAAAGTTCATAACTTGGTCAAAACAAGTCCAAATCCAACTTTTCAAAGGTCAAAATTGGGTAGAAGAAAATTTTCTACAACATGGAACCATCAAAACTTGAAAACAAAGAAGTTTGATAGATCAAAACCACCAAGATCCGAACATAACTAAATTCTAGATCTACAAGAACTTAAGCCTCAAAATGGAAAATGACAAGTTCTAATGTGTCTTAGAAACATGAGGAGAAGCTAATGGAACAATAAAATGGGCTCTCTTGTGGAAGCAAGTTGCACTTGCCTAAGGGGTGTTCTTGGTTGGTGGTGGATTTAATGGAGAAGGAAGAAGAGTAAATGAGAAAGTGGAGGAAAGAGAAAAGTTAGGTGGGTTATAAAGGGGGATGGTGGTGGGTTTAACATGATGAACCAAGGAATAAACCAAGCCATCCCAAAATAAACCAAGTTAAACTATTACATGCTATGATGAACCTAATCAAGATTAAACTGAAATTAGCTAGCCAGGCAGGAAAATAAAAAATACATGTCAGGATTCCGTATACGTATACTGGAAATACGTAGAACGAAAAACGGGGGTGACACAAAAATAGTTGTAACCTTGTCAAATACAAATTGGTATTCCGCATCAAATACAAACCTAATGGGAGTGTAGAACGTTATTGTGCTCATCTTGTTGCAAAAGGATTCCAACAACGCCCCGGTATTGATTATCAGGAGACCTTCAGTCTGGTTGTAAAACCGGCCACCATTCGCACTCTTCTTACCCTTGCAATTACAAACAATTGGCATCTCCGACAACTTAACATTAATAATGCATTTCTTCATGGCGTACTTCATGAGGAGGTATACATGTCACAACCCCCCGGTTTTGTGGATGCAATATTTCCTACTCATGTCTGCAAATTATGCAAGGCAATTTGCGGGCTCAAATAGGCACCTCAAGCATGGTACACAGAGCTAGCCAACTTTCTTCTTGGCTTGGGTTTCAAGCGATCAGTTGCTGATGCTTCATTATTTATCATACATCATTCCACTTCACATATTTATCTCATTGTGTATGTGGATGACATTATAGTAACTTGTCCTAATGCTACTAACCTTAATGCTTTCATTAAAAGTTTGGTTAGCATGTTCTCCTAGAAAGACCTTGGTGCGCTCTCTTATTTCTTGGGAGTAGAAGTCACGCCTACCTCTCATGGTCTCTTCCTCAGTCAAAAGAAGTATATTGTTGATCTACTTAAACGCATGCATATGCTCAATGCTATGCCGGTTCTGACTCCCATGGTGGTCAATAATGCTTCAACTCTCACTTCTGGCGAACTACTTTACACTCCTACAGATTATAGAGCAGCAATTGGGGGTCTCCAATATCTCACACTCACTCGACCTGATATTGCATTTATGGTAAATAAGCTATCTCAGTTGATGCACAAGCCAAGAAGCGCTCATTGGGATTCCCTCAAATGACTCCTTCTCTACTTGTGTGGCACTCTCGACAAATGCTTTACAATCTTCAGCCACTCACTACTCAATCTTCATGCTTTCTCATATGTTGATTGGGCTGGCAACAAGGATGACTACACTTGTACAAAGGGCCAAATAGTCTTTCTTGGTCGCACCCCGATTACTTGGAGCTCCAAGAAGCAAAAGTCTCTAGCACAGTCATCTACATAAGCTGAGTACAAGGCTATTGCCTCTACTACTACTGAACTTATGTGGGTTCGAAATCTCCTTGGCGAACTTGGTATTCAACTCACTTGTACTCCGGTCATTTATTGTGACAACTTTGGTGCCACACATCTTAGTGATAATCCGGTTTTCCATTCCCGTATGAAGCATCTAGCACTTGCCTATCACTTCATTTGTGAACAAGTTCACAATGGTACTCTTCGTGTCACTCATGTCCCAACGGATGACCAACTTGCAGATTTTCTTACGAAGCCGTTGGCTCGATCTGTCACGACCCGCTCCCACTTTTCGGGATACGAGTACGTGGCCAAGTCCAGCCTACGCCGCAGCATCGGCGGTAGTACGCTGTCTATACTCCAATATAAGTCTCAAATACAACAAAATTTATCTATTTGCTCATTCACAATAATTATTTAAATTACAATTCCAATAATACATACAAATTGCTTTTCGATACAAATTCGCTACTTGTGACTATTCTAACTAGAATCTATGGTTGGCCTCCAAGATAGCTTTAACTCCACCCGAAGGAACCCAAAGCAAGAGAGCAAGTCATCGAGAACAGTCATCAAGAATCTGTCAACTGAAAAATGGTTATCCAGTCAGGATTGGAACAAGTACAAGTCTAGCCATCACAATACAAATACAATATAAGCAACATAACACTAAACATGTGAAACTATGATTAATGGAAACAATGAACAATACGAACAAGAAATCAGGGGATGGAAGAAACTGATAAGGAAAGTAACAAGCATGAAAAGTAAAGAGACTCATATAAACACTCGTAGTGCACGTGTCATGAGAAGTACAATGTTCCTACACATGGACGGCTTGGACGAACGATGAGGTTATAAGGCCCGCCTCCATAAGCGGAAGAGTTGCCAACAATACAATCTGGACTTTGTCCACGTGCCTAGTAATTGTACCCCTCCAATATCCATACTACACAATCATGAAAATACGGTCACGATAACGATCACGATAACAATGAGAAAACATTAGTCAATCACTCAAATCTCGTGTGTAAACAGTTAAGACATAGAAAATAGCATGTATAAGTGAAATATAACAATATAAAGTAAATGCACATGAAAGCGTCAACAAGTACTTGCCTCGATTTGATTTGGAGTTGACTGACGCGCTATGATTATGTCAGCACAGAAATAGTCTTAGGTGTCAAAATTAAGCAAGATGATATCGGATGATGGCACGGATTATGCCAATGACTCCGGAATAGCAAATTAGCTAGAGATGATAAAAAGTAGTCCGAATTTTGGAAGAAGATAGGGAATATTGGACCGGTCACGATCAAAATCGATTTAATTGAACAAGGAAAATCATTTTGGAAAATTAATTCCTATTTAGAAAATAATATATTTACTTACAACAATATTTATAAACTATTTTAGAAACTATTTTGGAAACTAGATTTGATTAGTCAAACTATTATAGGTAATACTTGAAAATATAGAAAACCATGTTTTTAGGACAAAACTATATTAAATACTATAAAGTAATATAACAATATTTTAGCTTCTAAGCTAAATACTATATCTAGAAAATAGCTAGAAAGTATGAAAATAATATTTTTAAGTTAAAAGCCATATTTAAAACCATAAGAATAATAATATAATTTTACTAATAAATAACAACAGTAGTAAAACAATGGTAATAATAAAAAATTAATAACCAAATAATATTATCAATAATAATTTAATAAAAATTATTACATTTTACTTTATATATACATATACTAACCCAAAAATACTAAGTATGTATAAGGCCTCCTAGCTCAAAAGAAAACCCAATACTAAATATAAAATCCAACTCAATATTTAAAATAAATAAACAAATAAACAAATAATATATATGTTAAAAACATAGACCAACCCAACAAATTTAGTTTGGCCCAAAGACCACTTAAATCCAAAACTTCCCTGTGGACTTCAACTCAAACCAAAAACAAATGAGCTAATGTAGCTCTGTTCCTAAAAAGAAAGGTAATTTCTATGGGCACTACCAAAATTGCTAGGGGGCATCAATTGCTAGGGGGCAGCCCATCAATGTGGAGAAATTGCTAGGGGGCACCCAAAAATTGCTAGGGGCAGCCCAACCCCCCCAAACCCAAAACTTCCTACTCATTTTCATTATTCACTCTCTCTCTTCAAGAAGAAAAGAAAGAAAGCTCTCTCCCTCTCCCTCTCCATCTCCTAAACCCTAATTTCTTCTTCTCCATCACTCCATTCTCAATTCCCTCACGAAAATTCTCGAAGAGATGACACGCAAGTCAAAGCAACCGGAATCCAGGTACGTTCTTCCCTAATTTCTTCGAATTTTTTTACATTATATTCGAAACCCTAGAATTGGTTTAATTTTTGAAATTTTTTTTGTAAAATAGGTTTATAATCGCTTGCACGTTCTCTTCCCTTATTTTCGAACACATGAAACCCAAAATTTATGTTGAAACCCTAACCCTAGAACACGACAAAATAGGATGTCGTTACTGGAGTTCGGCTTGCACGACAGTAGGACTGCCCAACCCATGGCAGTCCTACACTGAAGTAGGACTGCCAGGACCCTGGCAGTCCTGTCTAAAACTTGCTATTAACAGCAAGTATTGGACAGGACTGCCAGCTTCCTGGCAGTCCTGCTTCAGTGTAGGACTGTCATGGTTGTGGCAGTCCTTACTTTGAGTCTCTGTGTGAATTTCATTCACACATAAATTCATCACAGAGACTCAAAGTTAGGACTGCCCAACCCATGGTAGTCCTACACTGAAGTAGGACTGCCAGAACTCTGGCAGTCCTGTCTAAAACTAGCTGTTAACAGCAAGTTTTGGACAGGACTGCCAGCTTCCTGGCAGTCCTACATCAGTGTAGGACTGCCATGGTTGTGGCAGTCCTTACTTTGAGTCTGTGTGAATTTCATTCACACATAAATTCATCACAGAGACTCAAAGTTAGGACTGCCCAACCCATGACAGTCCTACACTGAAGTAGGACTGCCAGGACCCTGGCAGTCGTGTCTAAAACTTGCTGTTAACAGCAAGTTTTGGACAGGACTGCCAGCTTCCTGGCAGTCCTACATCAGTATAGGACTGCCATGGTTGTGGCAGTCCTTACATTGAGTCTCTGTGTGAATTTCATTCACACATAAATTCATCACAGAGACTCAAAGTTAGGACTGCCCAACCTATGACAGTCCTACTTGTTATGACATAGGAGTTGGGTAAGTGCATGTTGTTTCTATTACTTACAAGTGTATGTTGTCATGCAGTCCACCGAACAAAAGAATACGGCCCACCGCGTCAAAGCGAAAGGAACGTGCGGAGCGTCCTCGCGAGCGTCCGATAACAATTACCGAACCGGCGCCCGAAGCTTGGTCTCGGACATCGCCATCGTCACGTCAAGCTCGGTTGAAGCAACGAGCTCCTACTCCTACGCCTCCTTCCGATGACGACGACGACGACGTGCCAATTGCCCAACTCCTATCACAGCAAGAGGGTTCTGCGCCATTTGAGGAGGGCGGTCCTTCTGAGGAGGCCGGTCCTTCTGAGCCGCCTGTCCGTCCGCCCGGTTGCTCGATGTTGGTTTCTTTTGAGAACCACATTGCGTGCAAAATATGTAAGAACCCGGTATGTACATGACGTTTGTAAATGGTAGTATACTTTTCAAATATGTATTTCATAATTGATATGTGTTTTGTTGTATACAGAGGACATATCGTATCCTTAGGGCTGTGAGTCACGGGAAGAAAATCGTGTCCTGGCAGTTTACAAGCTTATCCGAGGCCGTCCGGAGCAAAATCATACCGAGCGGCTTGCACAATTTGGCGCAAAACGCCTACCGAACAATGAATAGTGCCCTAATATCCGCCTTCGTGGAGAGATGGCACCCGGAGACGAACACATTTCATCTTCCAGCAGGGGAGATGACCATTACTCTCGACGACGTCTACCAGATATTGGAGCTGCCAGTGACCGGGCGTGTAATGACCAAAGAACATTACACGAATGAAAAATCCGTGAAATGGTACGAGAATATCGTCAAGTTCGTCTCAGATCACCTTGGAGTTACGGCTACGAGTTTTACAACTCTACCAGGCTTCAAGAAGTCGTACGGAATTCCTCTATCATTTCTGGTGGACCAGTTCATGGATATGGAGGTGGATGACGATGACGAAGAGACGGTCGACGCGGTGGCTCGTGCGTATATGTTGTTCGTCCTGGGAACGGTCGGCATTCCGGACAAGTCCGGTACGTCGATACATGCTCGGTACATGCTAAACTTATCTGAAGTGGATGACTTCATAGACATATCCTGGGGAAGCGGTATCCTGGCCAACCTTTACCGTGAGCTCGGCATCGCATTCCGTGTCGGAACTAAGACTATGGCCGGCTGTCAGACTCTGCTACATGTAAGAAAACTTCTAACAATTTAATCTTGTATACTTAAATTTGTTGTTTTAATTTTTACTATTTGTTGTTTGAATAGGCATGGATATACGAGCACTTTCCGATGCTTAGACGGGCTGACGAAAATCCAGCGTATCTTGAACATCTTCCCCGAGTGTGTCGATGGAGGCCATCTCAGCTGGAAACAAAAAGTTGGCAAACACTGGCTTTCATTCGTGAAGTATTAGACCGTTTGGTGCCAGAAGAGGTACTATTATTTGACTAACTTTTTCATGTTAATTTTGTATTGTTGTTAACTTCATTCCTACAGATTTTTTGGAATCCATACCGGGATTTACGTAAGTTGAATCGTGAGATCCAACCGGTTTCTTTATTTCATGGCATGATCATATGCTATGAAATCACGGAGCCGTACATGTCCGACAGAGTACTTCGTCAGTTCGGCTTCGTGCAAACTGTGCCGAAGCGTACATTACGGCTGCTGGAGCCTCCGCGCGGAACCCAACCTTTAAGTTACAAACCGGCGGAATTCGACTGGGTGACCGACTTTTACTCGGAGTGGCAACGACATGTACTTCGGGAATCTGAGAGACGACCGGTCACCGAAATGGCTGACTGCAGCGAGGACTACATGCAGTACTTCCTGGGGTCGGACATCCTAAGTTGTCGAACCCTACCAACCCGGGTCCCGTGGCCGTCGGAGCAGTTGGAGCACTTCCTTCTAAGAATGTCTTGTATGCTGGGTTGGTGAGAATGGTGAGTTCCGTATTTGTAATAAGACTGAGATTTTTATGTTTGTAGACTTAATTCATTTATACTTTCATTTTCAGTCTCAAAGGGTGAAGGAGTTGGCATAGACACTCCGGAGAGGTTGCCAAAGTGATGACTGTGTCGCCGTCGCCAACGAGCTTCAGCGCATCGACGACGTGGTCGACTTCCCCTTCATGAACAATAGGGAGTCTCGTTCCAAGGCCCAGCATGATATGTAGATGGATTTTGATATTTTTCATGTTTCAAACTTTAGTTGGCTGTGGATTAGTAACGTACACTTGATGAATTATTGTGGATATTTGAACTATGTGGCAATTTACAAGCTGTGACAATTTGAACTATGTGGCAATTTCAACTTTTGTCATGAATTTGAACTCTGTGGCAATTTGAACTTTGTGGCAATTTAAAGTCTGTGGCAATTTGAACTCTGTGGCAATTTCAACTTTTGTGCTGAATCTTAACTCTGTGGCAATTTGTGATGAATCTTTGAGTCTCTGTGTGTTGAGTCCCACAAAGAAATCATCACACAAAGTATCAGTATCAGGACTGCCTAATCCATGGCAGTCCTTACTTTGAGTCTCTGTGTGAATTTCATTCACACATAAATTCATCATAGAGACTCAAAGTTAGGACTACCCAACCAATGGCAGTCCTACACTGAAGTAGGACTGCCAGAACCCTGGCAGTCCTATCCAAAACTTGCTGTTAACAGCAAGTTTTGGATAGGACTGCCAGCTTCCTGGCAGTCCTACATCAGTGTAGGACTGCCATGGTTGTGGCAGTCCTTCCTTTGAGTCTCTGTGTGAATTTCATTCACACATAAATTCATTACAGAGACTCAAATTTAGGACTGCCTAACCCACGGCAGTCCTTCACTGAAGTAGGACTGCCAGGACCCTGGCCGTCCTATCTAAAACTTGCTGTTACAGCAAGTTTTAGACAGGACTGCCAGGGTCCTGGCAGTCCTACTTCAGTGTAGGACTGCCATGGGTTGGGCAGTCCTGATACTGATACTCTGTAACAGTTTCTCAAACTGAAACGATGTGACAGTGGACACTCACATAACACAGATAAGACACAAGTAGGTACATATAACACAAGTAGACACAGGTAAACACATATAACACAGGCAGGCACATATAGTACACAGGTAGGCATATATAACACAGGTACGCAAAATAAAACACATATGACTCAAATTTTCTATATATATATTACTGGACTTCATATTTCACTGTATACAAAAGTGGTCCTCCATATACAAAATGTTAGAATGTAAATATATCTATACTTAGTCGATTTCGACGTCATAGTGGTCAGCAAGTAAGTCTCTTGGCTCCTCAATCTTCAACAACTTCTTACAATGGTTGATCTGCTCAACGAAAGGTGTGGTCCAAGCGATGGCTTCGACCGGTGCTCTTTTGTACCAAACTGTTGAAGGTGGAGGAATCAGAGAATGAGCGATCATCTTTAGTACAACGAAGTGATCCCCGATTAGACCTATAGTACATAGGTTAGACACTCCGTGGTCCGTCGGAGGAGCGTACATCGGAAAGAATGTATTATTAATATCCGGCGAGATAATTACAACAGGTATCATGTACCTATTAGCAAATAGATAGCCGGCAGACGTTACTGACATGTAGTGGTCTGTCCCGGTAACACTGTCGGTACAAGGGATACTTAACAACAAACTTGCAACCGTTTCTTCGCTTAGGATGCGGAAGTAGAATGAAAGACGAGTCTCTAACTCCTCGTACATCTCTTGCCTCATCCGTCTCCATCCGTCTTTGTCATCATAACCAAGATGCATTGCAAGGGCATAAAATCCGCAATGGCCATCACCGGGGACATCGACAATAGACCAAATGTAACTTCGAAGCGCAGGTTGAAATTTGTCAATATACAAACTCGTTGTTTGGCTTGCAACTGTATCTTTTCTTGGGAGATCCATTTTCTCTATTTTTCGACGAACGACAAGCTTGCCCTTCCGTGCAGGCGAAGATTGTTGTAAGCTACGTTCAACATGCTCAAAGTGCGATGGATCTCTCCTAGTTGACTCCAGACTTCTCTTCTGTGAACTAGTCAATCTTGTGTGAGACCTGCCTTTAGGATTGGAAACAACGGTCGGCTCATGCATTGTAGTAGTGACCGGACATGCAATTTTTTGTATTTTAAGCTCAATGGACTGCTGCTCCGCTGCTACTGATGCTAACCACCTTGCGTGGGGAAGTTTCAGTTGTGGCAAAGAGAAGAAATCATCGTCCGTCTTCACCACAGGCATCATAGACAACTGCCTCCAATGTTGATCGACTGCTTCAACTGGAATAGGAATGGATTCACGGCGATATTCATTAATCTGATGTGCACAAGGGAGGCCCAGTGTATGTCGATGTACACAGCCGCAAACCTCGGGATCAAGTCCAACAAACTTTGATCTTTCAATCTCATCAGCTATTAAGGCCAACGCCTTGTGAGATACCACGCGCATTAAAGCATTTAAGAGTACTTCCTTTCTATGCTCATGCTTGACTATATTCAAACTCATCTCAAATGATGCCTTAATTTCATTCACCGTCCGGTCTACTGATAAATGTATAGCTTGCCAAACAGAGACGAAGTTGCCGAGAGATGATTTTAGGTGCCTCTTCAATAAAGAGTGTGCTCCTTCGACACGGTTGGTAGTTGTCGTGCCGTAATACTTCACCACATTCGACCATGCTAAGACGAATTATTCTTTGTGCGGTTCAAGCCATATATATTTGATGTAAGAAATGCATGCCGGCTCCCTCGCCTCCTACTTTTGTTTGAACAAGTACCATGCGGCGTCGTAACTGGCAATCGTAGATGCTCGCCACACACAATTCCAATCATTGTAGAATTCGTCAAAAATCTGCATGTCGATTTTACCATCCTGCTTTCGAAACTTCAGCTTACATTGGGCTTGAATATTACGATTGACATGCCAAGTGCATAGCAATGTATCCGCTTGAGGAAAAATAATACGAATAGCATTAATAAGGGCGTACTCTCTGTCGGTAACAAATACTGACTGCTGTGTATGACCAGTGTAAAGTGTTTTCAGTTTCTCCAACGCCCATGTGTAGTCTTCAAGCTTCTCACTCTTCATGAAGCAAAATGCCACTGGAAATGTTTTCTAAGTAGAGGTGAACCCGACAACATGAAAGAGAGGCATGTTGAACTTATTTGTCTTGTACGTGCAATCAAGGACTTACACGTCGGCAAAGGACCTGGCCAAATTTGTGCAATCAGGATGAGCCCAAAAGAGTGATAATACTTCATTACTCTGGAGATGTCTTCTATGGAACTCAACATAATGATTATCGGCAAGCAGCTTGAGCACTTCTTGCATCGCCATTCTTGATTTCGTCTGGACAGCGTTTGAGGAAGCTAGGGCGTTGTATATTGTCTTCATTGTAGACATGTTCTTCTCATCTTCATGTCGTATGACGGAATATATTTATCTCGGTGCAACTCCGGAGGTGGTCAAGTCTTCGACTATCTTCTTCTCCGTATTGTTCAACCGTCCGACATACGGATGACCCAATAGTGTCTCGGCAAACTCATGATTGTGGGTTCCATTCTTCACTTCTACTGTCCATTTCCCCTCTTCTGAGTTTCTGATATGTATCGTGAATAGACAACCACATTTCCTCGTTCCAATATTTCTTCTTGGAACTTTACTTTGGATAACTTCTACTATGTTTTTCTTGTGCGTCCTGAACACACCACCTCTTTCACAGCCCACCACCACAGTTTGTCGTCCCGGTCAATTTCGGGCCGATCTGGATATCACTAGAACAATATTGTTTTCCGGTCCGATTTTTCGACACCAATGTACCGCACCCTCGCTTGATTCAAAACATAGATCGGTCCAAAATAAATGGGCTACATTGACTGCAATTGGAGCCGGTATCGCAAAATCGGAAGATCTCAAGTCCTACAATAAATGTTCTTCGGTTAGTACAATTAGATAAAATCCTAAAGTAAATAGGTTTCATAGATTAGGCCCATGCATAAGATTGGTGTCCATAAATAGCAAATTGTGTTAATAGCAAGACCGTCTTCTATGAAGGACTGCAACAAAATTCTGCATTCTAGTATTACAGACTAGGACTGCCAGAGTGGTGGCAGTCCTTCGCAGAAGAAGGACTGCCAGGACCCTAACAGTCCTACCTATTTGTAGGACTGCCAGGGTGTAGCACCCAGTTTCCCAAATGAGGGTAATTTTAAAATTTTGTGTTTATAATTATTTTAATAATGATATTTAATTCATGATATGATTTTTGCTGATTTTAAATTATTTTAAAATTTATTTAAATCAATGACTTGTGGTTTTGACGTTTTGCTAGTGAAATCCTAGAGACTGTTTGACCTAGAGCCTAACCATGTGATTATGATATTTTAATGTTATTTTTGGCCTAAGGATATTTTTTGTATTTGACCTCTTTGAATTATTTTGATATTATTTTATTATTTATGATATTGTTTTGGGGTTATTTGAGTCGGGTTCGAATTTTAACTCAATCCGACTTGAAACGGGGACCCGGGGGTAGTTTGACTCTAGTGGGACCCACATACTAGTTAGGTATGGCCCACATGATATTAATTTTAGTCCATATAATAGAAATATTTTAGTTAGAGGTTAGACTAATTATTATGGATAAGGTTAGTGTGATTAGAGACTTTAGAATGACTAATTTAGCCCCAACCAATTAGCCCTTTCCTAATACTCATAGAATAGGTTAGTAGGGGCTTTTGGACTTTCCTAATAGGACAAAACCACCTTTATGGTCAGCCACAATAAGGATAGGGTTGAGCCTCCCATTTGTCATTATCCATCTATTTTTCTCTCTCTTGTTCTTCCCCAAATTCCTAGAGAGCAATCCCTAGCAATTTCTCCACCAAATCCTTCCATTTCACCACCAAATCCTCTTCTTTCCTTCTCCATTCTAGCCAAGGAGGAAGCTACCCAAGTTTGGGAGGATTCGGAGCTCGTTCGTGTCCTTTTGGAATCTCTACGTGTCGGTGTTGCTCCGGGAAGGTTTTTCTTCGATTCGATCTACCGGGAGGTATAAATCCCTTCTCCTTTTTATTTTCTCATGCATATAGGTCTATTTTGAACCTATAGTAATGACTCCCATGGTTGTATCTCCATTTGTGTCAATTTTGTGTCCATTTGGAGGTCATAGGAGTGTCATTTGTGTTGTGGATGTGTTCATGTTACATATATAGATTTATATATATATTGTAATGAGAGTGTATCTATATTTATATATGTAATAAATGGTTCATGATGATTATATAATCAAGTTTGTGAGTGTGGTTTCTCATATTATTATTGCTATTATTGTTGTGGATAATTAGGATATATATTGTGTATTCTTTTGGCTCAAACTATCTAAATCCGTCATGATTTTTATCCACCTTTTTAATTTCAGCCCTAATTTAGAAATGTCATAACTTCTAGCTCAAAGCTCGGTTTAATCTCCCATTTTTTTAAAAGAAGCGTATTGAAGTTAGTTTTCCAAAAACATGTATTAATAGGCCTAATTCTTTCTGTAACTTTATGGAGAATTATTTGAGTGTCAGCTGTACGAAAGACAAACGCGTTCTCGGTGTTTTCGCGATTCCGGGAGTTTTCGGAAACAAAAATACGATCCGTTTGAAGTTTCGGAAAGCTAACACATAGATCTATAACATACTTTAATCGTAAATTTTAATTCATGCTGAAATGGTACGGTATTGATTATTAGTAGGAGTTACTATTCGGCATATGCATTTTGTGCACCCTTGTGTGTAATATAATGTTCTATTTGATTTTAATCCATGTTAATGTATATACTTTATGTAACTAAATAGAGAATACAAGCATGAGTAAATGGTTAAATAAATGATGTACGAGGTGTAAGTATTCTATCTAATGTAAGCATGTATAAGTATGGCTTGTAATGAATATGTAGGTTCCATAGTATGTAATGTATGGTACATATAGTAGTGCAAGAGAATAAATGAATGATGAATGAATGAAAGCATGAATGTAATGTAATAATAGATGTAATATATGAAATATACAAGTTAATGAGATGTAATGTTCTATGTTAACACAAATCCTATATTACCTCATGTACCCTCTTACACTATGTTGACACTATCACACTTGACACATTGTTCACTTATACTTTGACACTCTTTGATATGTATACACTATGTATGCCCATTTAACCCTCACTTGCCCCTTTGCCATATTCACATACACACACATAGCCTCTTAAATAAGTATTTATGAATATAGTTAACTTAGCTATGTATGTATATTATATATATGTTAGCATATTGTGTTGTAATATATAAGTTTATATAACCATTTGAAATACCATAATTATAGACCTAATGTTGAATACCAATATATGCATGTGTATATATGTGTAGACATATATAGTTTAAAGTAATAGATTACCTAGTGTATATCCAATGTGAATTCTTGCCTATTTGAGTATTGAATAATTGCATGCTATATAGAGTTGGGTGTATGTTGGCTTGTATAGCCTTGTATTGATGTGTGCTTGCTAGGATAAGTCTTGGTTAGGCCTAGTAAGACTTGCTGGGTTAGGACATGACCTAGTTTGACTAGTGCAGTTGACCAGAGTTGACCAAGAATTGACTTTGGCCTAGTTTGACCTAGATTCATGTAGAATGCATTGTAGTGCTTTATATTACCCTTCTGGACATGTTGTGACTTGTGCTGTTCTAATTAGGAGCCAGACACCTCTCCTCGGACAGTATCTTTACCTTGGACATTCAGATATCAGGCGAGTAAATTCTCTGATCATTTCATATCCTGCTTAAAATTATTTCTTGCAGTAGATTACTTTACTTGTACTGTCACGTTGGTCACACAGATTGGTACTATATGGATCCTTTCTTGAGATATTATCCTTAGGGAGCATCGGGTACTACATGTTCTGTGCGTTTCACTTACATGGCGTATCACTATGCTTCATTGGTTCTTTGATCACTTACGACATATACTCTTATGATCGTAGAGTCTTCCTAGAATCCTTATCCCATTTATGGGACTACTATGTATCACCTTCGGGGTCTATCACCTTCGGGGTCTATCACCTTCGGGGTCTACCACCTTCGGGGTCTATCACCTTCGGGGGCTGTTACATAGCATCATATAACATAACCTGGCTGGATCCTTGTGTATTGATTGGGGGTACGGGGGAGTAAAAATGGACATGTGAATAATACCCAAGTAGTGTAGCATCAGAATCTCTTCCATAGTGTAGCATCAGAATCTCCTACGCCATTTACATGTCTATATTATACTCTGACTCACTAGCCATATGTTAGTTCTTTATTTATAGTAGATATTTCTATTACAGCTCTCTCTCTGTTTACATACAACATTTCTTTCAGTACTTGTATCTTACTTTACTGCATGATTATATTTTCTAACCTGCTATGAACTGTTGAGATGTAATGTGCTCGCTCCTGTCCTGACTGGACCTGTTGATAAATTTTACAGATAGCCTGGGATTGCCTACTAGCCTAGAGGAGACACAATAGAGGTTGTTTAGATAGTTATTTCATTTTGTCTGGAGTTGTATTTACTTGTGAATTACTGTATTTGAGTTTTGAGATGTATTTCTGGGATTATGTATCTTAGACACTTAGACTTCTATCTCCTGTATCTCTTTTGGATTTCATGTTTATCTATCTTTATCATTCTACCTTAGATTGTGATTGAGTTGTACCTCTGTGTTGGCCTCCTTATGGAGAGTATTCATATTATGCTAGTTATAGTTCATGACCTAGAACAGCGTTCTACCGCCGACACTGCGGCGTAGGCTGGGCGTTGTTACGTACTCGTACCCTCACGGTGGGTGCGGGTCGTGACACATTTTTAGTGGTGGCCCATGCAGGTCGAGTTTGTGTAGTGGTATTCGAACTAGAGTACCACTACAGCTTGCAGTAGGATTAGGATATATTTTGAAGGTACTCAATCACAAATAGGAACCCTTGAGAGATTCCTGGGACGACCCTTGAGAATCTTGTTTAACTCAGATTTGAAAACTCTTGTCTTTTTTCCTTGATTTGATTTATCTTTGCTTTCTGCTATTAAATTTGATGGATTATTATTGAATTTGAGTTTGTATTTATTGATTTTGATGAAGATTGTTGAAATTTGAATCTTGATGTTAGCTATAGCATCCAAGTTTGTAGTTATATGATTTGAAGGATTTTGTTCATTTCTGAATTTTGATGTTCGTTGATAAATTTGATTTTTTTTTTTTGTATTCATTGTTGATTTAACTTAATTTTTGGCAAGATGAAATTATATGGGCTAGGTCATCTAAGTTATGGAAATCTTGTCTTATATAGTTACATTAGCCAGCATGGTGAGGACATATAGTCTGATTTTGGATATATTTCTCGGGTGTGAAAATTTAAGGTTTTCGCAGCCAAGCTAGCGGCATCGCAAAAATGTTAAATACCATGATTCTAGAGGTATGTGCATAAGTCAAGGACTCTGTGATTATCGTAGCCTTGCTCACTAGTATGACGAGGATTTAGAGTACCATGATTTTGGATAGACGCATATGATTATCAGATTGTACCTTAAATGTTTTCGAACATGTTTTTGCTACTTTTGTTTCAGTCATTCAAAAAAAGAGAAGGAATTATTGTTGTTTTGTTTGTTTTGTTTCTCATTGTTTACTTAGGATGTAGCTTTAGCTATTTTTATAAACCTTGTGTAACTTCTTACAAAAATTTGTTTCTTCTTAATACAATAAACCAATGATTTTGCTAGGCCTTATTTTGGATTTGGTATTATAATTCTTGTTTCAAAAAAAAAGTGGGTCCCTCTTTTAAATAGATAAGCATAACAAATTCTATTATCATTCTTTTCCTGCCAATATTTTTACTACCATCATTCCCTGTCTTATATACCTGTCCTGATTATATCAATTCCCTATCTCGTATATAATTCTGTCACTATACCTTGACAACTCTTGAATCTTCATATCTTTTTGCCTGAGAAATGTTAAGGAAGTGACGTAAATTATGTAGCTCAGAGAAGACGTAACTGGTTATTTTATGATGATCCAAAGGAAATCAAATGTGGAGTGTTCCATATGAAAACTTGAGATAGAAATGTGGTAAAGGTCTCGAATAGAATAAAGAGATGTATACTGCCAATCTGGAAACAATTACATTTAGAGAAATTTTGGGGTTATGAGATAGTTTATAGGTGTATTCAAAACTAATGAGGATATCAGAGGTCAACCTAGTTTTGAGAACTTAGAAAATCTTGGTTATTGATTCTGAGGAAAACTTTTACTCTGAGGCTATGTAGAAGGTTAGTAATGGAAAAGAGAAGTTAATTGTGTTTAATAAGGATATTAAACAAGATGTTACGAGAAAATGACTAGGGATAGAGAGAGCACAAAGTTATGGAAGTTTAGAGATTGTTGTGAAATATTTTTAGGAGAATAATATTCAAGGGTGTATGTCGAAAAAAATACGGAAGTTGATTCTATGATGAAAGATAAGTTTTGTAAGGCCTAGAGATTTAAATTAAATAATACGAGGAGAACGATTTGAACAAGTTCAAGGAATTCGTAAACAGGATTTAGAGGTTTTGGGTCAAATTTAAGACAAGGTGAAAGAACTTGGAAATTTAAATAAATGGTTAATGTTGATTCCTAAATGTGAGGGTTGTGCTTCAAGAGTGATGTTTGAAAATTGGGAATTGCCTACGGTAGTCATGGTAAGGGTTAAAGTAAAGATTAAATTTTCATATGGAGACTGGTGAGGTAAAGATATGATTGGCAAGTTATGACCAGATGAACTTAAGAGTATCAGAAGCAGATGACTAACTCGATCTTCATTATTTTTGTGCATTAATTACCACCTCTTGAACTCCCACTTTCTAATTGAGATCCTTGACGTTCCTTATCGTGACTTTGATATTCAGAATGTAATACTAGCTGTTACCCTCCAACAAATCTTATATGCAAGACCTAGACGAGCTCACCTTCGTGTAGGTATATCATGTCCCACTAAAACCCGTCTTCTTGTACTCTATTTTCTTGATATAATTTTCTGGTTAACTGGCTAAACTATAACCTCTACCATTATACTAAATTTCTTCTTATTTCAATTAGAAATCCAGCCTTGACTCAATTCTTTCGATCCGACATGTGATGGTGTTCTGCTTGTTTCCTTAGATGCTTAACCTTGTACCTTATCTGATTACTTGATCCGTTGGTTAAGAAATTTGGACTATGTAATTCCTTTCATCATTACCACCCTTATATCTTGTGCTGCTAAATTAGCCTTAGTTTTGCAAGCTTATCTATCTTCGAGCTTGGTCATGACATATTTTATTGGGTGGCCACCGACTAACATATTGTCTAATCAGAACCGGTACATGATGGTCTGATCAACCTATTGCACTTTGGTTCGTTTTTTTCATGTATCAAGCTACGAGAATGGAGACATAGTTAAACTTGACCCTAGAGTCTCATTCGCGACAGCCTTGACAATTCTCCTTGAAATCTTTTCATCGCCTATGAACCTCGTATTCGTACTCAGTCGAACTAAATTTAATCATGACCTGAACCTCCATCATTGGATGCTCGTGCTCATACTTTGATTTCATTGATTTTCCTTCTTGCCCAAATCTCGTTTTATCTCGAAATTGATCAACTTAGATCGTGTCAAGACAAAATCTATTTGTGATTTGTTGTGCCTAAATTTTTAATTTTTTCCATTTTATGGAATAGTAACCTTTTAATAATTTCTTAGTTGCTTGTTAATGACCAATTTTCATATAGGATGGTAGACAGCCCTACAACCTTGATGATTGTTGTTCCCTTACCTTCCCAATTAGGACACCCTAGATTGTTTGTGTGTTGATACCATAGTACTGTTTTGACCTAGAATGATTAGTGTACCTAGGTGAGACTTCCAACTGCTACGGTATGCCCTGACCTTGTATACTATTCCTTCAAATTGTATGATTTAGATAAAAAAAAAATTTAGACCTTGATTGTTGGGAGATAGGGACGTCACCCCATTAGTATCAGTTGTAGATATATATAGGTTAGTCCTTGATGTGGGGATGTGTGTCTATAAACATGTAGCTTATGAGATTTATGAGAGATTATAGTATCAGCCTTGATGGGATGTACTAGTCTTTTGGTGAGCATAAATGTGTTATGAGAGATAGGGGCCTATATGTCTTAGTAATGCATCGTTCCTTTGGTAATAGAATGTATTAATAGATGGTTAATAGGAAGATAATAGTTTGAGCATACCTATAGCCTATGATCAGTTCTTTTTCATCCCTAGTTAAGACCACTTTAAAATAGGTCCAGTCCCTTGGATATAGGTTCCAGTCCATATTCTATTGAAGTTCCATTACCGCCGTACAGCAGAGCAGTATTGGAGGTATTCCTAGATTGACACTTTTTAGATGTCTGTTTATTATTCCAGTGTTATGAAGTGTTACCTTAGATATTGGGTAGGTTAGAGGCTCTAGAAGGAGTACTATCGATCTTAAATTTCGAGGACGAAATTTTTCTAAGGTGGGTAGAGTTGTAGCACCCAGTTTCCCAAATGAGGGTAATTTTAAAATTTTGTATTTATAATTATTTTAATAATGATATTTAATTCATTATATGATTTTTGCTGATTTTAAATCATTTTAAAATTTATTTAAATCAATGACTTGTGGTTTTGACGTTTTGCTAGTGAAACCCTAGAGACTGTTTGACCTAGAGCCTAACCATGTGATTATGATATTTTAATGTTATTTTTGGCCTAAGAATATTTTTTGCATTTGACCTCTTTGAATTATTTTGATATTATTTTATTATTTATGATATTGTTTTGGGGTTATTTGAGTCGGGTTCGAATTTCAACTCAATCCGACTTGAAACGGGAACCCGGGGGTAGTTTGACTCTAGTGGGACCCACATACTAGTTAGACATGGCCCACATGATATTAATTTTAGTCCACATGATAGAAATATTTTAGTTAGAGGTTAGACTAATTATTATGGATAAGGTTAGTGTGATTAGAGACTTTAGAATGACTAATTTAGCCCCAACCAATTAGCCCTTTCCTAATACTCATAGAATAGGTTAGTAGGGGCTTTTGGACTTTTCCTAATAGGACAAAACCACCTTTATGGTTAGCCACAATAAGGATAGGGTTGAGCCTCCCATTTGTCATTATCCATCTATTTTTCTCTCTCTTGTTCTTTCCCAAATTCCTAGAGAGCAATCCCTAGCAATTTCTCCACCAAATCCTTCCATTTCACCACCAAATCTTCTTCTTTCTTTCTCCATTCTAGCCAAGGAGGAAGCTACCCAAGTTTGGGAGGATTCGGAGCTCGTTCGTGTCCTTTTGGAATCTCTACGTGTCGGTGTCGCTCCGGAAAGGTTTTTCTTCGATTCGATCTACCGGGAGGTATAAATCCCTTCTCCTTTTCATTTTCTCATGCATATAGGTCTATTTTGAACCCATAGGAATGACCCCCATGGTTGTATCTCCATTTGTGTCCATTTTGTGTCCATTTGGAGGTCATAGGAGTGTCCTTTGTGTTGTGGATGTGTTCATGTTACATATATAGATTTATATATATATTGTAATGAGAGTGTATCTATATTTATATATGTAATAAATGGTTCATGATGATTATATAATCAAGTTTGTGAGTGTGGTTCCTCATATTATTATTGCTATTATTGTTGTGGATAATTAGGATATATATTGTGTATTCTTTTGGCTCAAACTATCTAAATCTGTCATGATTTTTATCCACCTTTTTAATTTCAGCCCTAACTTAGAAATATCATAACTTCTAGCTCAAAGCTCGGTTTAATCTCCCATTTTTTTAAAAGAAGCGTATTGAAGTTAGCTTTCCAAAAACATGTATTAATAGGCCTAATTCTTTCTGTAACTTTCTGGAGAATTATTTGAGTGTCAGCTGTACGAAAGACAAATGCGTTCTCGGTATTTTTGCGATTCCGGGAGTTTCCGAAAACGAAAATGCGATCCGTTTGAAGTTTCGGAAAGCTAACACATAGATCTATAACATACTTTAATCGTAAATTTTAATTCATGCTGAGATGGTACGGTATTGATTATTAGTAGGAGTTACTATTCGGCATATGCATTTTGTGCACCCTTGTGTGTAATATAATGTTCTATTTGATTTTAACCCATGTTAATGTATATACATTATGTAACTAAATAGAGAATACAAGCATGAGTAAATGGTTAAATAAATGATGTACGAGGTGTAAGTATTCTATCTAATGTAAGCATGTATAAGTATGGCTTGTAATGAATATGTAGGTTCCATAGTATGTAATGTATGGTACATATAGTAGTGCAAGAGAATAAATGAATGATGAATGAATGAAAGCATGAATGTAATGTAATAATAGATGTAATATATGAAATATACAAGTTAATGAGATGTAATGTTCTATGTTAACATAAATCCTATATTACCTCATGTACCCCCTTACACTATGTTGACACTATCACACTTGACACATTGTTCACTTATACTTTGACACTCTTTGATATGTATACACTATGTATGCCCATTTAACCCTCACTTGCCCCTTTGCCATGTTCACATACACACACATAGCCTCTTAAATAAGTATTTATGAATATAGTTAACTTAGCTATGTATGTATATTATATATATGTTAGCATATTGTGTTGTAATATATAAGTTTATATAACCATTTGAAATACCATAATTATAGACCTAATGTTGAATACCAATATATGCATGTGTATATATGTGTAGACATATATAGTTTAAAGTAATAGATTACCTAGTGTATATCCAATGTGAATTCTTGCCTATTTGAGTAATGAATAATTGCATGCTATATAGAGTTGGGTGTATGTTGGCTTGTATAGCCTTGTATTGATGTGTGCTTGCTAGGATAAGTCTTGGTTAGGCCTAGTAAGACTTGCTGGGTTAGGACATGACCTAGTTTGACCTAGTTTGACTAGTGCAGTTGACCAGAGTTGACCAAGAGTTGACTTTGGCCTAGTTTGACCTAGATTCATGTAGAATGCATTGTAGTACTTTATATTACCCTTCTGGACATGTTGTGACTTGTGCTGTTCTAATTAGGAGCCAGACACCTCTCCTCGGACAGTATCTTTACCTTGGACATTCAGATATCAGGCGAGTACATTCTCTGATCATTTCATATCCTGCTTAGAATTATTTCCTGCAGTAGATTACTTTACTTGTACTGTCATGTTGGTCACACGGATTGGTACTATATGGATCCTTTCTTAAGATGTTATCCTTAGGGAGCATCGGGTACTACATGTTCTGTGCGTTTCACTTACATGGCGTATCACTATGCTTCATTGGTTCTTTGATCACTTACGACATATACTCTTATGATCGTAGAGTCTTCCTAGAATCCTTATCCCATTTATGGGACTACTATGTATCACCTTCGGGGTCTATCACCTTCGGGGTCTATCACCTTCGGGGTCTACCACCTTCGGGGTCTATCACCTTCGGGGGCTGTTACATAGCATCATATAACATAACCTGGCTGGATCCTTGTGTATTGATTGGGGGTACGGGGGAGTAGAAATGGACATGTGAATAATACCCAAGTAGTGTAGCATCAGAATCTCTTCCATAGTGTAGCATCAGAATCTCCTATGCCATTTACATGTCTATATTGTACTCTGACTCACTAGCCACATGTTAGTTCTTTATTTATAGTAGATATTTCTATTACAGCTCTCTCTCTCTGTTTACATACAACATTTCTTTCAGTACCTGTATCTTACTTTACTGCATGATTATATTTTCTAACCTGCTATGAACTGTTGAGATGTAATGTGCTCGCTCCTGTCCTGACTGGACCTGTTGATAAATTTTACAGATAGCCTGGGATTGCCTGCTAGCCTAGAGGAGACACAATAGAGGTTGTTTAGATAGTTATTTCATTTTGTCTGGAGTTGTATTTACTTGTGGATTACTGTATTTGAGTTTTGAGATGTATTTCTGGGATTATGTATCTTAGACACTTAGACTTCTATCTCCTGTATCTCTTTTGGATTTCATGTTTATCTATCTTTATCATTCTACCTTAGATTGTGATTGAGTTGTACCTCTGTGTTGGCCTCCTTATGGAGAGTATTCATATTATGCTAGTTATAGTTCATGACCTAGAACAGCATTCTACCCCGACACTGCGGCGTAGGCTGGGCGTTGTTACGTACTCGTACCCTCACGGTGGGTGCGGGTTGTGACACAGGGTCCTGGCAGTCCTTCTTCTGTGAAGGACTGCCACCACTCTGGCAGTCCTAGTCTATGATCGGGACTGCCTGAGTGTTGGCAGTCCTCTGTGTCACAGCACGAATTTAGGTCCGAGCTCAAGTTCAAATGTAGTTACCAAGAGAGCTTCCGATGCATCAAAGTTGTCTTCGGACGTGGCGGAAACGTGTTCTTCGGACGTCGCGGGAACGTTTGATGATTCTGGTTGATCCATGTTCAATATTTTTCTATATTTAACACATAATTCAACTTTAATATGTGAAATTCTTGTTTAAAACATGAAACATAGTATAGTTCAATGACTTACCAAAAATTTGGAGAAGTCAATGACCTAGAGTTGAGGGAGAGAACAATTTGCCAAAAATGTAGGGAGAAAAGAATAAATTTAGGGTTTTAATTCTTTGACCTAAGAGAAGAGAAGGAGGGAAGAAAATAGTTGAGGGAGAAAAAAAAAAGAGAAGAAGGATAGAGAAAATGGAAATTGATATTTATAGTTGTGCTTGGGCTAGCCCCTAGCAAAATTTTTGGATGGCAAACTTGTAATAAACTTGAAAAATTTTGGGCTAGCCTCTAGCAATTTTGGTAGTGCCCATAGAAAAAACCAAAAGAAAAAGGAAATTCAAGAGAAATAACAGAGAGGGAGAGATCGAAAAAGCCATGGAGAGAAGGGTTTGCTAGCGAGAGGAAAAGAGAAGGAGAGAAGTAGAGGGCGGAAGAGGCGGAGAGAAGATCGAGGGAGAGGGAGTGGAAGCACAGGAGGAGAAAGGAGAGCAAGAGATGGAAAGAGCGGAGAGGGAGCTCGAGATCGACGGAGTATTCTTGCCGCTTGTCAGCGCTCGACAAGGCCGAGCACGGCACGGCGCCGCTGGAGGGAGGAGCGCGGGGCCACGGCTCGATGGATCCGGCTCTGACCGAGCGGATCTCGGGGGGAAGGCAGTGGCAGAGGGATCGGGAAGGTGGCGGAGAGGGCAGCCAGGCGCATGGCAGAGTCACGGGGACGACGGCCAGGCTCGCGGGATAGGGCGGCGCAGAGGCGGAGAGGTATGGTTTTTTTTCCCATTGATTTGGTGTGGTGGTGGTGGTAAGCAACAGTTGGGGCTTGGCCGCAGGAGGAAAGGGAAGTCGTGGGCGGTTCATGTGGTGGAGGAATCTATGGGAGGCGATGGGCACGGTGGTGGTGTTGCGCTCTTGTGGTCGGACCACTGGCCGGGATTGGGTGGTCAACGACAGGTGGTGGCGATTGTGGGGTTTGGTGTGGTAGCTTCGGTCTGGAGGACAGTGATGGTGTGGTTAGAGTCGATGTGTGGCCATGGTGTTTGTAGGTGGTTCTGGCGGTGGTGGCAGGTGTTCGCCAGGGCGGAGTCGATAACAGGGGCACGGTGGCGGCCAAGGCAGTTAGGTGTAGGTTTTGGGATGGAGATCGCATGTCCGGAATTGTCGGGCACGGAGGAGGGGACACTATAATTGTAATAGAAAATTAATGGAAAGCAATATGGGCACCGACACGGTACACGCAGCAGGATGATGGTGATGCCTATTGGTTATGGTTGGATTTTTTTTGAGGAAACAAAGGAAAAGCTTCCTTTATATAGGGGAAGGATTTCCTAATTAGAGAAGGACTAAGAATCCAATATTGATCAATCTATCATGATTTAATTCAATCAAAATTAGATTTATATAGTTTAAATAAACACTAGTTTGATCAAATCCAATATTGGTCACAAAAGGAATAATATGGATATTGAAAAACAGGTCTTTCATAAATACACTCTTATCCAAAATAATATAAAAATAGATTTTAAAACTAATACAAATTTAATTCTAATATTTGTTTAGAATACTAATTTCAAAACTAGCACTTAATATATTCAAATAGTTTGAAGAATATACTTTCATAAATACCAAATCTTCTTTTTAATATCCACCTACTATAATAGTTCAAACTATTATTAATAAGAGTATTTTCATAAAATTCCAATCAAATTTTGGAAATATATTTGGTAAAATATTTTTGTCAATCGAAAAATACTCACGATTTCCTTCGTAGAAATTTAATTAGAAGCATTTTTTTCTCTAGGTAAAATATTTAAAACAATTAAAATAAATAAAAATTTGAAAACCAAAAATGGGGGTTACACGATCTCGGTTTGAAATGTTGATATCCAAGATTGGCCTATCCGATCGGACGTCCATCTTACGGGGGCATATTGAAGATAAAGCCAAGACTTAGACTTGCACTTAGGGGCTGTTTGGATCGCGGAGAGTGGAATGAAAGTGGCACTTTCACATGAAAGTGGTCGACCAGTTTGGCACATGCAGCATTTGGTTCGCCGCAACAACTGAACGGTAAGTGTCACATCGCAGAAGGTGGGCAGTAACTCCTCTTTGGTTTTTTTTCAATGATCAGTTGCAGCCAAAAATGGGTGAAAGTGAGCTGCAACTGATCTCTGGACGTGTCCGGATGCATCTCGGCCGGTCGGAGCCGATCCGGTGCTCCAATACATCGACGGCCGGACTCGAGGACGTCCACGGACCCGAGCACCCTCCTCGAAGTCAACAGAAGGTGCCATCGCCCACCGGAACCTCTCCTCCACAGCCTTCCTTCTCTCCTCGAGGTCGTCCACCGACGTCCTGCTCGAAATCGATGGCGGGCGTCGTCGCCCACCGGCTCCTCAAGATCGTCCACTGGATCCGGAGCCGTCGCGGTGGGGGAGGAGGTGGCGGTGGTGGAGAGAGGGGGTGGCGGTGCTGGGCGGTGCCGGACGGAGACGGTGCTGGACGTGGAGGAGGCGGTGGAGAGAGGAAATGGTGGTGGAGAGATGAGGCGGTGGAGAGAGGAGATGGTGGTGGAGAGAGGAGATGGTGGTGGAGGGGGCGGTGGAGAGAGGAGGAGGCGGTGGAGAGAGGAGATGGTGGTGGAGGAGGCGGTGGCATGGCATTGGGGAAGATGAAGAGAATAATAAAGAGAGGAGAGAGACTGGAAGGAACTAGTAGCTATTTTAGGTGAAATTTTTTGTTAGGTGAACTAGTAGCTTAAATATTAGGTGATAAAATAGTGATCAACTCACTCACTCGTGTAATTATTTGATAAAATAGTCAATAGTCAATAGATAATTATGGTAATTAGCTTAATAATAATATTAAGCTTAAATATTAGGTGAATTTTTTTGTTAAATTTTGATTCTAAACACATATTTTTTGTCTAAGAACCAGACAATGAGTAGCTAAATTATGGTAATTAATTTAAATTTTAATAATAATAGTGCTAATATTAATAACAATAATAATTAATAATACTAATAATAAACTATATTAATAATAATTTATAAAAATGATAATAATAATAATAATAGTAATTTATAATAATTTATATTATAACTATATTTTGGGGGGTAACCATACCTAAGTTTACCATATCTCCAAAAAAAACTTCCACTTTCTACTTACATAACTATCCAAACACTAAACCAATTTTTCTTCCACTTGCAGCAGACAAAAATTACTCCATCCAAACAGATTTTGGAAAGTGGCACTTGCCGCAAGTCAACGGAAACTCAACTTGCTGCAAGTGCCACTTTCACACTTTTAAAGAGTTACATCTATCCAAACAGTCCCTTATCTTTTAGTTTGTTGTAACAATATTTTATTTTTTAATATCTTTAGTTAGGATATCTTTCTTTATTCTACCATATCTTTTGTATAAAGAGTAAACTATATATATTTGTACATTTCATTAATGAAAATCTCAACTTTTCCTCAAAACCTTACAGAACACACGTGAAGGAAATTTCAGAGGAGGCAAGAATGACGCTGCTCGTGCTCCTCAAGCAGGTCTCCCCCACCGTGGTCGGCGCGGGGATCATGGCTCTTCCCGCCATCGTCCGCGTCCTCGGCCTCATCCCGGGGCTGCTCGCTATCGTTGCCGCGGCTGCGCTCGCCCAGCGCTCCTTGGACTTCGTCCTCCGCGTCGGCCGCTCCTCCTCCTTCGCCGAAGCCGTCGGCGACGCCCTCGGCGAGGTCGGCAGGAGGCTGCTGCTGGGTTGCGTGGTTCTCAACAACTTCTGGATGCTTCTCGTCTACATTATTATCATTGGTATATAGACTTCCTCTTCTCATTTTTTCATTTTCTCGTCTACATTGTTATCATCTCGTCTACATTATTATAATTGGTATATAAACTTCCTCTTCTCAATTTTTTTTTTTTCAAGTTCATGCTGGTTGGAATTTATTAACCTCTTATTATTCTTCCAAATATGCTATAAATAGCATTTTTGAGAAAAAGAATTAGAAATTCGAGTTTTATCTTTATTTTTTTTGAAAACAAGTTTATCTTTATTTTACTATTGTAAATAGGTTTGAAAACACCTCAAATGAGCCGTCCATATTTGTATCCTGTATTTGGAAGATCAAGAGACACCAAACCAACAAACTACTTCTTAAAAATAATAATTCTGTCATGGTGACTCTTCACCTTTGTAACTCATCATCATGGTGACTCTTCACCTTTGTAACTCCCAAGTGACTTTTCACTTTGTAACTCCCAACCTCTCTCTTCCTATATAAAGAGAGGTTGGAATGGCTTGTAGAGACACACATTGAGATATATTGATACCATTTGAGAGGTTGAGCTAATTGTCCACAACACGTTATCAGCACTTTGCTCGTGCAACGCCGGAGACCCGACGTACCGCTCGCCTCGACGTCCGCCTACCGTTGCCCCGCGCGCACTCCGTCGCTCGTCGTCGATCCCGCGTATCCGCAATCGTCTTCCCACTTTCTTCCACCGTACGGTAAGAAAGGCATGGACCACGGGGCAGTGGATTGTCTGGTTGATAGTGGAACGACTCACACTATCTTGAGAGATAAATCATACTTTATCTACTATACGCCTAAAGTAACCTCAGTGACAACCATTTCGGGACCCTCAACCCTT
Source organism: Iris pallida (assembly GCA_029216955.1). Lineage (NCBI taxonomy): Eukaryota > Viridiplantae > Streptophyta > Magnoliopsida > Asparagales > Iridaceae > Iris > Iris pallida. The sequence goes on along the minus strand of JANAVB010041017.1, from coordinate 935,298 downwards.
GTTCAAGGTTTTGGCAAAGCCCGTTTTTCGTTGTCCAATGGTACTCCCGTTGAAGTATCAGAGGCCTTATATTCTCCAAGGTCCAGTCGTACCTTATTGAGTTTTAAGGATATTCGAGAAAACGGATTTCATGTTGAAACTGCTCGAGAACATGGCTTCGAGTATCTTTTCATTACCTCCACTCAGTACGGCCAAAAGCGTATCTTGGAGAAGTTGAAATGTCTTTCAAGTGGTTTGTATCTCACTACAATACAACACATCGAGAGTAATCTCATCATTCGCCGAGCGCCAGTTGATGAGAGGACTTTTATGCTATGGCATGACCGGCTGGGTCATCCGGGTCAAAATACGATGCTTCGCACTATGAATGCATCACATGGGCATCCTCTTGGAGGAAAGAATTTCGTTATAAATCCGAAAAGCCTATGCCAAGCTTGCTCGATTGGGAAGACGAATCTCAAGCCACTCCATGTGAAACCTACGAGATTGGTTTCCCAATTCCTTGAGAGAATTCATGGAGATATTTGTGGACCAATCCAACCAATATGCGGACCATTTAAATACTTCATGGTTTTGGTTGATGCATCGACTAGATGGTCACACGTAGTGTTGTTGTCCACCCGAAATGCAGCGTTTCCTAAACTCCTTGCCCAGATCATTAAGTTAAGGGCTCACCATCCGGATTATCCGATAAAGTCTATTAGACTTGATAATGCCGCGGAGTTTACATCGAAGACTTTCGATGATTATTGCATGACTTTGGGAATAAATCTTGAGCATCCTGTTGCTTATGTTCATACCCAAAACGGCCTAGCGGAAGCTTTTATAAAGCGACTGCAAGTGATAGCGAGGACCTTGGTTATGCGCACCAAACTCCCACTATCTGCATGGGGCTATGCAATTTTGTATGCTGCAAATTTGGTCCGTCTGAGGCCCATGGCCACCCAACCACTTTCAGCGTACCAGCTGGTTACTGGATGTGAGCCTGATATCTCACATTTACGCGTGTTTGGGTGCCTAGTCAATGTTCCAATAGAGCCGATAAGGCGTTCAAAATTTGGACCTCAGAAGCGACGGGGAATATATGTCGGTTATAACTCCCCATCCATCATTCGCTATTTAGAGCCCTTGACAGACGATCTCTTTACCGCGAGACACGCGGATTGTGACTTTGATGAGACAATCTTCCCATCGTTAGGGGGAGAAATGTTCGCTAACGTTGATGAGGAACGACGTGAATTAGCGTGGCATGTGCCCGCTTTTGCTCATCATGATCCCTCCTATGCACATAGTGATAAGGAAGTGCAGAGGATTCTAGGTCTGCAAGATATTGCAAATCAAATGCCAGATGCATTTAGCGACCTAGCAAAAGTCACGAGATCAATTATACCTGCTGCAAATGTGCCTGCAAGGATAGACGTCCCTGAGAGACGCCATGTTCCTGTGAAACATATTGCTCCGGTCGAACCCGGCGAGCAAATGACGCTGCCATCGGCCGTCCAGTCCGCCGCTATTCCCAAGAAGAAGGGAAGACCGGTTGGTTCCAAAGATATTCTGCCCCGGAAGCGGAGAAATCTTGTTAAAAGCGTTTTGCCACATGAGATCATTAAGGATCACGGCGATGTATTAGAAGAGCGCGTTCCACATGAAATGCCTATTCCTAATCATGCCGATAACCTCGAAATATCCGTCGAGTATGCTAGCTTAGACGATATTTTGAAGCGAAACGAAACTGTCATCGATGATGTGTTCATATACTCAGTGGCCACTGACATTATGAACAATGATGACATGGAACCTCGTAGTGTTGCCGAGTGTCAACGACGAACGGACTGGTCACAATGGAAACAAGCAATCCAGGCTGAACTAGACTCCTTAGCGAAAAGAAGTGTGTTTGGACCCGTTGCTCCAACACCACCCAATGTTAAACCAGTTGGTCACAAATGGGTTTTCCTAAGGAAGCGTAATGAGAGAAATGAGATTGTGCGATACAAGGCTCGCCTTGTGGCGCAAGGCTTCTCACAACGCCCTGGAATTGATTACGAGGAGACGTATTCTCCCGTAATGGACATCATAACGTTCCGCTACTTAATCAGTTTAGTAGTTTCCGAAAAACTGAATATGCAGCTCATGGATGTGGTCACAGCCTATCTCTACGGGGATCTAGACACAGAGATATATATGAAAGTCCCTGAAGGACTAAAGATGCCTGAATCAAGTAGTTCCCGACCACGGAACGCGTTTTCGATTAGACTGAGGCGTTCGCTATATGGATTGAAACAATCCGGGCGAATGTGGTATAACCGCCTAAGCGAATACTTGATCGGTTTGGGATACGTTAATAACGAACTTTGCCCATGCGTGTTCATAAAGAAATCCACTTCAGGATACGCAATCATTGCGGTCTATGTAGATGACATGAATCTCATAGGAACCGAAAAAGACTTATCAGAAACTGCTGATATCCTGAAGAAGGAATTCGAGATGAAGGATCTTGGGAAGACACGGTTTTGCCTCGACCTGCAGATCGAGCACCGTAAAGATGGAATTCTTGTCCATCAAGCGAACTACACCCAAAAGGTGTTGAGACGCTTTAGTCATTTTGACGTTAAGCCGTCCGCTACTCCCATGATCGTCCGCTCTCTAGACATTACTAAGGACCCATTTCGTCCAAAGGAGGACGATGAAGAGATATTGAGTCCTGAGTGCTCTTATCTGGGTGCAATAGGTGCTTTATTGTACTTGGCCCAATGTACTAGACCGGACATCTCGTTTGCTGTGAATTGTCTAGCTCGACACAGCACCGCGCCAACACGCCGCCATTGGAATGGCATAAAAGACATTTTCCGCTACCTTAAGGGTACTACGGACTTGGGCTTGTTCTATCCCTACGCGGTTTTGAGTGAGTCCAACGCTCTTGGCACTCGAAGCAACGCGACCCTTGTTGGCTACGCCGATGCGGGATACTTATCTGATCCGCACAAGGGGCGTTCCCAATCTGGTTATGTCTTTACCATTGGGAACACGGCGATTTCTTGGAGGTCTCGCAAACAGACCTTAGTGGCTACTTCAACGAACCACTCTGAGCTACTCGCGCTCTATGAGGCGACTAGAGAGTGTGTATGGCTTCGAGCTGTTATTGGCCATATTCGAAGTACATGTGATCTTCCATATGACCCAGATGAACCTGTTGTCGTCTATGAGGACAATACTGCTGTTATTGATCAAGCGAAACATGGTTACATCAAAGGGGATGCTACCAAGCACATATCGCCCAAGTTGTTCTTTACACATGAACAACAAGTGCTTCAGAAGATTGAAGTGCAACACATTGGATCGGAGAATAACCGTGCAGACTTGTTCACCAAGTCACTGCCAAAACACTCGTTCCAGAAACATGTCAGAGCGATTGGACTTAGGAAGCTTTCAGAGCTAGCCTAAGTAAAACATGTTTCCTGCACCCTGTTGTGTGCATGTGAGGGGGAGCGCCCCAACAAGTGCCTCCCAACGCCCTGTTGTGCGTATATCCCGTACCCTGTTGAGTGCGAGTGAAAAGGAAAGCATCCTGATGTATGCTCGTGTACTCTTTTTCCCTTCGACCAAAGCTTTTCCCACTGGGTTTTCTTTGGCAAGGTTTTTAACGAGACACAGTTCAAATCCCTTATTCACTAAGGATTATTATAATCAGGGGGAGTATCCAGTTGTATACTTCTAAACCATCGTGTACTCTTTTGTCCTTCGATCAGCGGTTTTTCCCACTGGGTTTTCCCTGACAAGTTTTTTGACGAGGCACCTTTGCAATGGTTAGTTTACCCCCATCACACTGACCTGTGTGTACTCTTTTGTCCTTCGACCAAAGTTTTTTTTTCCACTGGGTTTTCTTTGGCAAGGTTTTAACGAGGCACAAGTAGGTGGTCATTTTTGAATCTGCAAGCTACAGACCGACAAAGAAGCTCAGAGGTGTTTACAAGCAGAGTTTGTGAAGAGCCAAGGGGGAGTGTTGTAATTCATCATCATGGTGACTCTTCACCTTTGTAACTCATCATCATGGTGACTCTTCACCTTTGTAACTCCCAAGTGACTTTTCACTTTGTAACTCCCAACCTCTCTCTTCCTATATAAAGAGAGGTTGGAATGGCTTGTAGAGACACACATTGAGATATATTGATACCATTTAAGAGGTTGAGCTAATTGTCCACAACAAATTCTATGTAATTACGTAGTTGCCGTCAATGAATAATAATTTTAATAAGTAAACTTAAATAATGGTATATTTGGAATAATTTTTTTAGGTGAACCAAAATTTTCTAATTAATTACTAGTATAGAAATATCTAAAATCTTAGACCATCTCCAATGGTGATTTCTAAAATTGAGTTCTTATCCTACTTGGCATTGTACTTTAAGAATATTTCTATCCTAGTTGGAAGAGTTTCTACATAGAAATTATACATTTAATGGTGTCGGGTCCATGAGAGTTTCTACATGTAGTTGGGAGAAGTTTTTTTTAAAATGGATTTCTTCCATAGAAATGGTCTTATAGACATATATATAACAAATTCAAATTAAAATATATTCAATATTCAAACCATATTTAAACTAACTAATGATATTATCTAAACCTATATCCAAATTTCTAAAACATATCTCTAAAAAAATTTAACTAAAATATATTTAAATTATATATAACAAATTTTCTAAAACATATAATTTAAATTTTTATATAACTTTTTAATAAGATCATTATTTTTGTTTGATACGTACATTGCAAGTGAACATGACTAATAACTAGTGTATAATAGCGTGAAGTCAAAATATTTTACTTCTTGGTGACAAATTTTGGCAACTTGTTGGAAAAATATATTTTAATTTTAAAAATATTGGAAAAATATTCTGACAAATTTTAAGCTCCAATTCCAATGTTCAGATTATTGATTATAAGTTATAACCCAAACAGGGCCAACCAAACCCTACCGTTTTCGTCCCGAGTCATTCCATGTCAATGCTAATTTCCACACATTTTTTTTTATATCTGCATTTAAATACCTTGAACTTACAAATCATCGTCAAATTGATAGTCTTTGTAAAATTGATAGTCTTTGTAGAATTGTCAGTCTTTGTCAAAGATGACCACTGACTAGTCCTTATTGAGTGCACTCCTCGAATATATTGTGGTGACTCTAATTCTTCCTTATCCAACACAGGCACTGACAAATATTTAGTCTATTTCAACAGTGGCAAATACAAATATCTGAAACTTCCATCAAAACGAATAAGAATAAACCTTAAAGTCCTTTTATTTTATTTTTCTCTTTTTCCTTCTTTCTTCCATTTAATTTAATTCGGATTCTAAGTACTATACTTTTAGGCCTCGTTTGGTTCACTGAAAGGAAATCAGTTCCCATGTATTTTCCATGGGTGTTCCAACAATATCCAATGTCAACATAATTATAATAAAGAGTTAATTGGTAAAATAGGTAATAAATCAAGGTTACTTTTGTCATAATGTTTGGTAATTAATGTTGAGAAAGGAAGAGGGAAAATGAATCCCATGGTTCATAAAAGGAACCATTTTTCCTTCTATTTTTTCCCATGTCAGGAAAGTGTTTCCCAAATTTGTGGCTACCAAACAAAGGAAAGGAACAAGTTTTCTATCCGTGAACCAAACCAGGCCTTAGAGTATCAGTATTATCATGTAAAAAAGACACGACAATCAATAATAATTTGCGTTAACTTGCTTACAAATAATATTTATTGTACATGATCTATAAATGGGTCCGACTATTGACACCCCATGTATTTCTAAGGACACCCCAATTTCTAAGTACACCCCACATGTAGTTGATTAAGCTTATAAAAATACTAAGTACACCCCAATATTTGACAAAAATATCCTTACCTATTCTACACCCCCATCTCAAAGCTTTCTAAGTACACCCCTAAAATTCCACTCCACTCTCCTCCCTCACAAAACCCTAACATTCACTCTCCTCCCTCACAAAACCCTAACATTCACTCTCCGGTCCCTCCAGTCGCTGCCCGGTCGCCTCCCCTTCGTCGAAGAGTTCTCCCTTGTTCGGCTTCGCAATGGATAGAGGAAAACAAGTTCAATCGGAAGGTAAATTTCCGCAAATCGACCTGTAGATGAGTAATCTTGTTCGAAATTAGTATCTATCTTCGTTTAGGATCTCTGTGTATGTTTCGAAACCGATCGATTGTGACAACAACGAGACAATCGTTCGAATTTTTTTTTGGAATTCGCGGCACTGTTCGACCCTGGTCGGTCGGGCAAAAAGCAAATGTTCGACCTGTAATGGTCGAACAGTTTGCAATTGTTCGACCTGTTGTGGTCGAACAGTTTGCGATTGTTCGACCTGTTGTGGTCGAACAGTATGTGGTTGTACGACAAGTATTGGTCGAACAGTACATTTTTAAGGCAAAACATATATTTTCTCCTTAATGTATGGTTGTTGATTAAATTTGCAGAAAACACTAGGCGGAGGGAAGCCACTCATGCTTCTGCTAGGAGACGTCGTGCCGAAGAACAAGAACGTGCACGTCTTGAAGAACAAGAACGTGCACGTCTTGAAGAAGCTACGGTCGTTGCTCCGACTCAACCGACCGGCCAATTAGACGAAGAAGAAGGCCACGCAGACGAAGAGCGGCGCACAGATGAAGAAGAGGAAGAAGACGCTGATATTTTGACGGGCCCTTGTCCCGGTGGACCTGAGGATCCCCGACTTATTCCAAGTTTCAAAACTCATGTGGCGTACGAGATTTGGAACAGAATTGAGAGGCCCGTATTGAGGTGTTGGTGCCACACAACCAAGATGGATACATGGAATTTAGAGGGCAATATAAGCGAGTTGCTTCGGAACTCTCGAGTTGCGAAATTAAGGTCGGTTTCGTACAAGACGCCAAATAAGAATCTAATTTGTGCGTTTCTCGAGCGTTGGCAACCAGAGACTAACACTTTCCACATGCCATTCGGTGAGATGACAATTACGCTGGATGATGTTTTTTGTCTCATCGGACTCCCGGTCAGTGGGCTACCAGTGGTTGAACCATTGTCAGCAAGGGGACGGGAGGAGCCAAAGAAGATGATTAATAGGTTGTTGGGGGTGTCAGAAAGGGATGCACATACTGAGCTTCTGGGCCAGAGAGGTAGCTCGGTCCGGATGGAGTGGCTCCGGTCTGAATTTGAGTCAGACGTCAGTAGCACGGATAAAGTGAAAAGAAGGCGTGCTGTCCGTGCCTATTTATGGTTCGTACTTGGATGCACAATATTTTCTGACAAAAGTGGGACACGTGTTGATACAAAAGTTCTCAGCCTTTTAGAGAATTTGAACAACGTCAATGACTATGCCTGGGGAGCTGCTGCTTTAGCTTTCTTATACCGACAGCTTGGAGTAGCATCTCGGAGTGGGGTCCGCCAAATATGTGGATACTTGACTTTACTGGAGGTATCTATATCTCAGCCCGTGATATGCATTTTTTTAATGTTATACAACGACCAATATGCTTCATATTTTCGTATTGTAGGCATGGATATTCGAGTATTTTCCCTTCACGAGGCCTACACATAACGTCAACTATCAGATGGGGGACCCACTTGCTATGAGGTGGGCCAATAGACCCCATGCTGGACCAGGTACCAACATGGTCTCATCCATCAGGGAGGTATTGGACAATCTTCAAGTCCACAATGTGAGTGTTAATTTATCCATTTACTCATAACTTTTGTTCTACCCATAACTAATTGTTTCAATTTATGATGTAGGTGAATTGGACTCCCTACCACGGAATGAGGAACAGTTTTCCTCGCGACGACGTGACTTTCTTTCATGGATGTATACGTGCCTTCGACATTGTAGAGCCGTATCATCCCGACCGTGTCCTTCGGCAATTTGGGCTACGACAAAAAATTTCTTACGATCCTTTGTTTCCAAGTGAGGTCCGTCGGGGAAGCACGAGCCAGCAGTACAAGCTGGCGTTCAATGTTCTAGGAGGCTACTTCCAATACTGGCGCAGCCATGTACTGTCTCCCGAAGCCCGTGGGAGAGCTGCCAACCCTGCATGGGAGTGTACAAATGATTATATGGTTTGGTATAGGAAGTTTTCACACCCTATCGTCCAAAATCCAGATAACGTCTCTAGCGCCGCTGGTACTACATCTACCCAGACTGGGCCAGACCCATGGGCCATGATCGAAAATGCATTGGAATATCTACAACCGGCGTACCAGCAATTGATGGACAATCAAGAGCCACTAGACCCGTCGATCGTCGAGTCAACCATAATTGGCGCATATGGCGCACTAAGCTCCAGCCCCAAGATCAACCTGAATCTTCTAGGAGGGAAACTAGTCGTAGGCGTCGTCGTAGGTCATAGACTATGACTACAACCAACATTGACTTTGTTATTATGTTGTTTTTTGATGTGGTTTTTGTTATTTTGTGGTTGTTTAGAAAAATTGTGGTGAATCTTGATTACAACCAACATTGACTTTGGTTAAATGTTACTTTGAAATTCTTGCCAAAAGTTGGCGGTTAAATTTGGTAAAATTCTTGCTAAAAGTTGGTTGCTAAATTCTTGCTTGAACTTATTTTTTTGACTGGAAATGTACTGTTCGACCACAATTTGTCGTGCAGGTACGTACTGTTCGGCCATTACAGGTCGAACAGTTTGCAAGTGTTCGACCTGTTGTGGTCGAACAGTATGTATCTGGACGACAAATTGTGGTCGAACAGTACATTTCCAGTCAAAAAAAACAAGTTCAAGCCCATTTCAATTGCCAAAACTGGTAGAACATCAATTTTTGGGTACAAATACATGATAGTTCAAGGAACCAATACATCACAACGTCTGTTACTAATACATCAATTTTTGGGTACAAATACATGACAGTTCAAGAAACCAATACATCACAACGTCTGTTACTAATACATCAATTTTTGGGTACAAATACATGATAGTTCAAGAAACCAATACATCACAACTTTTGTTATCAATACAATTAATCGTCCTCGCTAATCAACCAAAGTCTCAACATGTGAGCTACTGGATGGAACAATTTCCTTATACTTTTCGATCCGTTCTTTATAGATATCCTCCCAACCGGATGCACATGGAAGACGCAGAATAGACCACCTGGTGATAATGGATGGTAGCGGTGCGTCTTCGGCCAAATTTACCTGCATACAATTAATAACATGTCACTATAATTTACGTTAACAAATGATTTACCAAGATGAAATGATGTTCGTACTAAAAATTACCAAGATGAAATGATTTTCGTTAACAAATGCCATGCATACAAGCTGAGGAAGTGTTGGAACTTCAGTCCTCATAGGTAGAAACAACGATGAACCGTTCTTGTGCATGTGGACGATGGCCATATTGTAGGCCGACGTCGCCAAGTAGTACATATCTGGGTATGACCACCAGTACTTACTGTCATAAATGGGTGTTGTAAAATAATTCAAAGCTGCTCGTACATCTTCGGGAGACCCCTTAAGCAAGTTACATCTGGCGTATAAATCTCCCAAGTTTGTTACTTCCCAACAAATATTGCATCTGAGAAAGTCCTCCATGCTCGACAACTCTATGCTTATGTCGAGCATTGTAAATAGTCTTCAATGTTGACTCATTCCCACTAAAACTATCTTTCAACGTGCTCAGTATATCTTTTGGCCTTGTATTGTTCTTCGTCAGGTCTTTAACAAGTTGATCTTCTGCAGGGGTCAGTCGACCGGCATATGAGTGTCCAACCAAATTTCGTCCCAGTGGGTGATTATGTGACCCGCATATAACCCTCAATGACCATTGTCCTACGTCATTGGCTTGCACTCCCTTCAACTGAAATGGACAATCACATTTCTTCGTGCCCGTAAGCCTTTCACGTCTTCGCTTCTTGGCAATGTTAGTCGAATTTTTTTCATCGACTTTTGGCTTCTTCTGCCGATATTTACCACCGCGCTCACAACCCAAAATTACTCGAGCTCGCCTTCCATCTCCGCTATCCGATCGTTTAACCAAAATAACCATATTATGACGGTTTCCTACCGTACGTACCCAATTCACCAAACATTCACGATTCTCAAATAAAGCATCCGTATGAAATTCGTCTACGAAATTAGGTTGTTCTTCAAACATTGGATGCCTGATAATGCTCATTTCAGTGTTAATTTTATTGTCATTTGAGGTGTTTTCCTACAGTGAAAAAATTTAACAACTGAATAAGGTGAAAAAAATAAACTAATATTGTTCGACCAGAGCAGGTCGTGCTAACTTAAACTGTTCGGCCTGCAATAGTCGAACAAAGCCATACTGTTCGACCAGAGCAGGTCGTGCGAACCCCTACTGTTCGGCTCTTACAAGTCGAATATCTCTTCATCTGTTCGACTTGTACAGGTCGAACAGATCACGAATTCTGAAAAAAAAAATTCGAAAAAACCGAATCACACGATTACAAACGAAAAAAATCAACATAAGAGGAACGTACCTTGGAAGATTCATGTGCATTTTGTCCCTCCATCATGATTTCTTCAACTTCCTTCAAAGTAAGAAGAATTTAGGATTTTTGGCTTGGGGAGGGGAAATGGAGGGTTTTTGGGTTGGGGAGAGAAAGTGGGGTGTACTAAGAAGACCAAATAATGAAGGAGGCTGATGGAATGTGCTATAATAGATGGGGGGTATTAACGTCTTTACACATTAATCTATTTTTTCACTTAAGTTACATGGGGTGTCCTTAGAAATACATGGGGTGTCAATAGTCGGACCCATATATATTTTACGTAATTTGAATAAATGTCTCCCTAGAGGCTGCAACTTTTGCCTCGCTTCTCGGTCCCAAACACCCTTCATGTCCCAATGCACGTGCGCCTTTAATAATTATGTATAGGTTGAATCAGGGCAAGATATACATGTACTATGTATATGTACTTAAAATGCTATTACGATGAAGATATAGATACAAAGTTTTAAACTCATTGAGCAAATAACCTTATATTAAACTAGTATATATGCACGTGCATTGCACATATTTCATAGGAGGAGCAAACAACAAGCTCATTTATTTTTATTTTCTTCTATACTTAATTAACTATCAATGCTAGCTAAATAGAATGAACAATTTTAATTAGTAAACATAGATAAGGATATTTTTTGAAAAGAAAAAAAAATCACGTAAAAGCCTCAACTTTTCTTATTATATAGTAGAATTGATTTATCAATTGAACATTCTCAAAGAAGTTACCAACTCTACTCTGAGGGGAAAAGTTAAGTGGGTGCGTTTAATAACTCTTGCTTGGATTCGAGATTTTGAGCGAGAGCAGGATTAATAAAAATATATAAGTACCAAAATATCCTTATTACATATTTAATAAAATTAAATTTGATTAGAATTTCAATTAGAACTTGTCAAAATATCTTCACAAATAAGGAAACTACGGAGCAGTATCTTGAAAGCAAGAAAAAAATAGAAAAAATAAAAGTGATGATATTTACAAATAAAGAGTATTTATGACCTTTTAAAAAAATCTCTCAATCCTTCTCGTTTACCCTCCGACTTTTGGTTGGAAAAAAATAGACAAAAGAGAATTAGCCTCTATAACCCTCTTCTAAACCCCTACTCTCAAACCAAGCATGGTTTTTATTTTCCCTCGCTTAGTTTTTCCTCACTTAACTCTTTTAACCATCAATCCAAGCAGGCCCTGAAAAACGGCTCGGAGAGTTGGTCTGTGGAGATTCTCGGTTGGTCCTAGATGATGATTGTCGGTATGGTATGGAGTTCCTATGCAAACACGAGTATCTAAACATATACTTACAGTTCTATTTAACCCATATTTAAATAAAATAAAATCTAACTAACTGAGATATTTGGATGTGGGTTGGCCTAGCTGATTGTCAGCCATAAATCTTTGTCGGCTTTGAAAAATTTCACCATTTAGTGATTTGGGATGGCACCATGAAGTGACCAGGGAGATTGTGTTGAACATATCCAATATGTCTTTGGTGAGTGTTGATGCCACGAAAACACCATCACAAGGACTCCTGGAAGATACTGGCTGCCGTGGATGCATAGACAGTATGATGTCTTATGTTGTTGTGGCACAATGCAAGGACAACCCCACAAGATTTTCATGTCCTCCATGACGTGGAAGTTCTTACTAATCAAGTGTTACTTCCCGCAGACTGTTATGAATATCTATGACAAATACTTAATAGTAATTGTTTATATGCTGGATTGAGTGGAACGTTCCAAAAATCTTAAAAGTTGTATCAAGTAGGGAACCTAGTATCATAGGAGACGGTTCACATCCTTAAGTGACCTGTTAAGTTCTTCTAAAGATAATAGATCATAGATAATAGTCAAAGTTCACACGTGGCTTACAGCTAAACAAAGGTTGTAGAGGTGACTCAACAGTCTGGTCAAAGTGCTATAAGCTCAGCTAACTGTGGACTTATGGATACGTGTATTCTATCAGCAATTACAGGGTCAAAGGAACACTCAACAATCTTAGTGATATTACCCGAAAATATACCACATATATCAATACAGACTGAGTGTGAAATGTGTCCAATGGGTCACATCTATCTTTAAAGCTAGCTTCTAACTAACTTATTTGTAGCGTACATATCTGATGCCAATCTCACGCAGGACAAGACTGATAGGAACCTATCTATACTGAACTCCAGATGCAATTGAGATGAAAATACTGGTGCAAAATCTTTGATCTCTGTAAACAAATGATATCATATTAAAACATAATGCGAGGCTTCAACCTAATTTTTTCTTGGCCATGAATTTTGTCCTAGATCCTGCAACTAAGGTTTCGGACAAGACACCCATCCTAGATTTAGTGTTTTCTTGGTCCCAAACCCTCACCAGGACTAGAATCACATTGGATCTAGTATTCGGACCCTCTATCTTTATATGGCAGCTAAACTTAGTAGTCTTTGTAACCTTCGATAGCTTATGCATCATTTAGGACATAAATTTATAGCTGGTCACATTAATTAGTAGATATTTGGATAATACATATTGTGAATTTAAATGTTTGTACAGGAAATGTCCTGTCAAGAGCAACATCACCAGAAGGTGAGGTTCACCATAGGGGTGTACTTCAGAAGTGGTTTGGCACAGAATATTGGTGGAATGAAAGAGGTTTTCTGTTCCTTCTTACTTCAGTCCTTGTATTTTCACCATTGATCTGTTTCAAGCATCGTCTTGGTGAGCTTTTACTTCTTGAGTGTTAGATTGTTGTCAACTTCTTTCAAATTTATAATGTATACTACTAGTTTGGCTATTGCCGGAGGTTCACCATTAGTTTGCGTTCCAACTTAGCACACACGCCATTTTTCCCTCTTCCTCCGACATTTTTTTTTCCTTCTTCCTCCTATGCCTCTTCCTCTTTTCCCAACCTTACCCCCTGCCCTCTTCTTTCCTTGTCAATCCTCTTCCACTTCACTCTTTATTCTCATCATCATCAACCATGCAAAACTAGCTACATTGTTCGCATTCAAATTTGAATATCATATTTGTATCCGTAACCCCCGTTGATGGAGCTCCCTTGATGAAGATGAAAAAAGTTAGGGTTTTGAGGAGGAGGTGGATAGAGGAGAAAGATGTAGAGGGCAAGGCAGGGAAGGTAGAAAGCCGGGACGGATAATAAAGGATGTGAGAGGAGTAGAAAGAAGAGATTAAAACAATCATTTTTAGTGGAATTTTGTCATGCCTTGCACGTATGAGTTAAGTTTGACGGAAAACTGATGGGTCAATGGCAATAGCCCAATAGTTTGTTAATTTAAATTAGCATGAGTGGCAAGTGGTCTGTCCTTCATATTCTTTTGTCCTAACTTTGGCACAGATTTTAATTTGTACATATTTTAAATGTGTGTTGTATTGGTGCTTCAATTTTTAGATACACTGAAGACTTCAGCTTTGTCGCTAATCTTGGCGGTGGTCTTCGTGGTCATCACAGCAGGAATCGCCATAGTTAAAGTTATAAATGGCAGCATTAGCATGCCTCGGCTTTTACCTCACATTGTTGACCAGGAGTCCTTCTGGAAGTTATTTACAACAGTTTCCGTATTGGTTACTGCCTATATCTGCCACTACAGCGGTAAGTCTGAGCACAATCATAGTTACCATAAATTACTAAAGTTTCAGAATTTATTACATTCTTTTATTGAATAATTCACTAAAGTAGACTTATTTTACCAAACTTATAACTTACGCGGCGTAATGATTCATGATATGTTATCAAAATTTGACAAATATAAGCTGTTTGATTATGATGCACATGAATTGTATCACTACAAAATGATATTATCTGCTTTGGACTTGCTATTGTTTGCCAATGTTTTCTGAGGCCTCTTTCTGTCATTATCTTTTCATGTCTATTCATTGTTGCACACGTGATTAGTTTTTTAAACTTCTTGTGAGATTTAGCCCAATCTCCTCAATCCATCCTTTAACTAAAAAAAATTGGTAAGCTAGTTGTGTAAGATCAAATTTAAAGGTGTTGTGTGGGAACTCTAAGACCAGGTCTAGAAAAAGTATCTTTCCAAAAAGAATACAAATATCCCTTATATCCAAGGAAAAGGGATAAAAGAGGTATCTTGTTTACAATATGCCCTTTCTTTCCGTCTTAGATAGCTTACAACCAGTAAGCATGGTCATGCTAAAACAGCTTGGGAGCACAAAATATATCCGTGACTTTCACGTCCCTTAACCAGAATATTAGGAAGCAGGGTCGGACGTAAGCAGCTACGCCATACGCAGTACTCCAGTATCCATTATAGCGGTCTCGGTTGTATAGAGACAAGTGGGAGACCAATCTATGAAGCTACTGAATCATCCTAGGGTCCGATAAATTCTATATCTCAATCCATACAAACAATAAATAACATTAGTAATCACAAAGACAAAGAAAAAGTTATAAGGCATCCCAAATATTGAGATATACGTTATCAGGACTAGTATAAAGAAATATAATTGGGCCTAATTCAGTATATGACCATATAACTAGCGAATGTCTAGAATATATATACAATTACGTGTCAAATGGGTGTGGGAACATGCTCCATAATACAAGGTCTAAACACTTGTTTTTGGCTAAACGCCACAAATGAATTTCCTTCGAGTACGGTCGTCTGTGGAAGTGCCATTGATCCTTTGTTACTACTAAGAGACCTAGCAATGCAAAATGTAGGGCCAATCGCAAATAGCAATTACCACAAGGTTATAAGGTCGAAGAGGAGACAAAAAACCAATCATAAAGTAATATATAGAAATTTGTGTCGCGGCCTAGATCTGTAGTTTGTTATCGAGATAGTAATCAACCCCTACACCAAACAAAGACAATGGGGAACTACTACGACGAGACAACATACGTCCCAAGACTAATGGTACACAAAATAGTATAACCACAAGTGATTTAATATGGTGGCCAATCAGTTCATACGGCCAATCAAATGGAGTATAGCTAGCAAGGAGTAGTTTGAACACAACCAGTTTAGTATACCTCAAGAAATTTTAAATGTATCCCTTTTAAATTGAAAAAATCCTAAAATATCGATAATACCTTAATTCCTTGACATAGTTTATGTTATAAGCTATAAATGATTATGAACTAAGTAACATTACCTACTAGTAATTCACGCCATCTATTAAAAGAATAGCCAAGAAAAAGGTGCATGGTGACAAGCTCCAACAATAGTAAACAATCGAAGTCGAAATCGGCAAAAACCAAGCTCGAATGGACTTAAACCTTTCTGGAATTTGGCTTTCAGTCTGGGTAGCCAGTATACTGCCCATATAGCATCAATATTCTGTTGGGCTTGATAATAACCTAATATCCTAGTATTTCGGAAATGTTTCGGCAATAAAACCATATTTCAACTTAAATGCAACTTTACAAAGTTCTAAAATGCATGAAATAAAATTCATGATCGAAATATTGGATCGTATAAATTTAGAGCTTACAACAAAAATAGGTTTTCGGTGTCAAACGTTGAAAATATGAAAGCTATCATTAGAACTTCCAGATCTCTATCAAGGCGGCCTTAGTTGTCACGTCCCGATCCCGTAGGATCGTTCGTCCTCACTTTGATCTCTGTGGAACCGATAGTCCTCGCTTGGGCGTGAGGCCGTGCAAACCAAAGTTGTGCTTGCCAAGGCCAAGGCATGTACAATAACAAGATATACAAGGTAGACAACAACGCAACAGAACATAAATGTAGAAATTAAAGCAACAACTGACAATACAGCAGAAAATAGAATTGAACACAATGATAACAGAAACATATTCTCTTTATTGATAGTTTTGAACTGATTACAAAGTTCTCATTGTCTCTCTGATACATGCCATACTTGATTTACAAACTCTCATCAGTATATTAACGTACTGGTGATAGAACAAAGGCCATATCGTCTGAAACGATCACGAAGTAATTATTTAGTGAGAAAATATTTCTGTGATAATGATCATTCTACTTTTACCTATGTTAATTTCATGCAGTAGAGAGTCAGATTATTTCTTTGAAAACCATTTAGAAAATCACATTTCATATTTCATATTTCATTCAAATCTACGATTGGGTCATTTCGATGCATTTTATCAGCTCATTTCTATTGACAAGCGCAACATATTTCATAATTTATATTCAAATCTCAGATCTTTAGCAACAATTAACATATGCCGTTCTTTTCTTTAAACATATAGCAAGATTCCGACAAAACATTTTTTTTGTTATCGGGACAATATCATTTCAAATTTTATCCACCAGAGCATTTCATATGAACCGAACTATTCATGTGAGCAGATTAAGATAGCAATATTAAACATAAACGAACATCACCATTCGGTGAATTTTATCCAAAACTGACGATCCATCCATGCACAAGACAAGGATTAACATAAATGTAATATATATCCGACAATGTTCCATGCTCGTCTCTGTAGTATTAGCTCGTAACCAAACTTTACATATGCATGCACAACCAGATTAGTAGCTGTGACTTAAGGCTTAGCTTCGCACTAATACATGTGCATGTGCATACCAACAGCTGTGGCACAAGGTTTAGCTCTGCAATAATATACACACATACTAGCAATTGTGGCTCATGGTTCAGCTCTTCAGTACTAATCGGTATCCTATCTACATGATGGTCCATGGGTCATTTCCCGTGATTAGCCGTTGTGACTCTTTGCTTCAGCTCGTCGCTAATGGACACAGATAATAACACCCCATGTACACGAGGTCTCTTTTATCTCATGGTGCCTAAACAATCTCTCCTAGGTCGAGCGGTCCTAGTGTCCCAGAAACCGTTGAGAGATCTAAATACTTTGTACACAAGTTGGCCGAGACCAATGCATGAATGCAACATCTATCAGATAAACTCTTTAAGACGGCATGTTATCGATGAGCTAACATTCCATCTATTCTCTATCTCTTCTAACAATAGAGATATGACTCTGCCTTCTCTCTTTTATTTATCTCAGAGCCGTAGCTCCTACATAACACATTCATTTCTTTTCCATTGCAACATGTACAAGTCCGTATGCACATGTCTAACATTCAGAACATATTTTAAGGGACATGTAATTGTTCACTTTTTGTAACATGATAACAATTCTGCACAGGTTAAGCATATCAATCAACTTTTGATAGCATACGAATTCAGGACATGTAAGCATTCACCATGTCTCTTCTTATTAAGCACGACAAGGTTCTTTGAATCAGGAAACCATTCGAACTTTAACATGCAATCATTTCTTTTCTTGTCTTAGCATAACATTGGTTCGTTCATTACACAACATGCAAATTCTTTATTAAAGCATACCGAGTCATCGTATTAGCATTTTCAATGATTACGGATATGATATTAACAAAATACCACTCATTCAAAAATACAGATTCTTTATTAGGCATAAAAGAATCGAAAAATGAAATCATTGTCCACTCACCCAGATCAATCATTTTCGTGAAGGTTTTCCCTCGAGCTAGCACTGATTTCTCTAATATAGTGCCTTTGCGGAGCGGGACACTACATTAGTGACCTAATAACATGCTTGAATATGAAAGGCACTATCAAGAGGAGAAAAATGAGGCAAAGCCTCTATAGAGCAAGAAGTATTTGCCTTACTCAAAGTCTAAGCCAAAATCAAATCTAGCGTCTAGTCCACCACTTAGAGCGGATTTAGGAACCACAAGCCAACCTTCAAAGGCCTTCTTGAGCTCCTAGGTTGTTCCTATGCTCAACGAAGAAGGGAAAAAGCGATAAAGTGAGAAGGAGGAGAAGGAGAAGAGAAGGGCTTCTAGAGAGTGATTGGGAGGAAAATAATAGAATTATATATAAAGCCCAAAGACAATGGATTTGTGCCATGTTAGAAATCCATGGCCTTGGCCTAATCCTAGCCTTAGGAAGAAAAATTATTGCCCAATGGACAATTGGGGAAACAAGTCAGCAGCTAACTCGACTCATAATAGTCCGAGCGGTATACTGCTACTATACTGCTTGTTCAGATATTCTCAGATTTGCTATTTTCAAATACATCGTTCTATGTACAGGTCCTAGCACGAGTCCATAGCATGACCAAGTGTCTCTAGGGGTCCAGGTAGTCTTCTAGTCAAGTTATCTTGACAAAAAAATTGAAATCTAATTAAGTTGCATAAGTCCAATTATATATTTTACATCCAACGATTATCCTACAGGCGATTTTTCCGTATGGTTCTCAGGACACACGCAGAAAAACCCAAATCGATCATCAAAAAATAAGTCCAATATCAGGTATAGCTAGACGAAGTACAAGGTACTAGATACAATATTAATACAAACTACATAAAAGATATTAAAAAAAGGAAAAAAATACCATATCAATATAGCAGTAAAATACAAAATTTTGGAATGGGGAGTGACAACACTATCCTCATATATCCTCATAAAATCTGTGCCTTCGGAATTTCATTTAAGGCCAAATATAAATAAAACCAAGGAATACTCTAAATTACTATTCAATCAACCAAGAAATAGAAGAGAGATACAATACAAGAAAGCAAACATCCATACATATACATATATATGAAATTAAAAAGGAATACAAAGGAGTATACCTCCCGAGTTTGTTAAAGATGGGTATTAGTCATCTGAATCGTCTTCGTGTTCCCGTAGAGTGTTTTCGTATTCTGTTTTTGTTTTCTGCAAGATTTGATAATACATTTAGAATTTTTTTTTTCAAATTATTCATATCGGATTTTGTTGACGTCCCCCTTAAGTAACGATTCAGTAAAAAGGTTGACAGCATGGACTCATGAATTTGTAACAAGTTTGCAGTACCACCCAATAGAGAAGCAACAAACGGGAACTCCGATATGGAACCTCGGAGTTACTAAAACCGTACATACCAATATTCATAAGAAGGGTCGAAACTTGATTCCTATATTGTGAACCTTGATCTCTTTGTGTGTTCTTAAATACTTGTAGCTTTATCAGGAGAAGTTACATCTCCCGAATTCTGATTTTCGTCAAATAACTTGCGTGTGACTTCCATACCTTGTATTGCAGTACACCCGTTGGACCCAGTAGAGAATGGCTCGAGGGATCCAAGCCAGATGAAATCAATTGTTCGGGCCTCTCTTGGTCTTTGCTGTATGGTTCATATTGTAACAAACTTCTTTGGGTTTTTGCTCTTCAGAGCGCATACACTTGATGTTGTTCTAGCCGACATTGATACTGATTTCGGGTTTGCGACTTATGGTTCCCTTCTGAATGATGTGGTGAGGGTGTGCTATGCTGTGCATCTGATGCTAGTGTTCCCCAGCATCTTCGATTCCCTCCTTCTAGACCTCGCAGACCTCCTATTTCCATGTGCAGTAGCTCGCTTGGTTTTTGCTTCGAAGGAGTTCTCTGTCGTCACGTTTGTTTTGACGCTGTTAGTGCTTTTTGGGGCTCGTTCCTTCTCCAGCGTCTGGTTTGCTTTCCAGATTATAGGTGCTACTGCAGCTGTTGCCATTGGCTTCATTTTCCCGGCTGCCATTGCTCTCTGGTAAGTAACCTCCTTCATTATCTTTCTTTCTTTCTTTTTATATATATATATATATATATATATATATATATATATATATATATATATATATATATATATATATATATTGTTTGGATTTTGCATGTGCATTCTTTGCATTTAATAGTGATTTCATCTTAACGAGTGTTTGTACGTGTAATGTGTGGGTGGGGCTGGGTCCTGGCCTGCATGTACCTTATTTTTCTACAGGAGGCACAATGTAGTTGTAGTTGTCCAGCCAATAATTTTGATGCATCAAAGGAATGAATTTCTAGCATATTATCTGCTCTTAGAGATGTTCAGCCACTAAAAGAAGCTCCTCAACTTTTGCTTGCAGGGATGTCCACGGAAGAGCATCAAGGAACGACAAGGCTCTATCATGGTTAATGATGCTGGTGGCTCTCTCTTCATGCACCGTTACCATTGTGAGTGGTGTTTATGGCTTGTTTTAGCAATGGAGATGATGATTCATGAGGTGGTGGACTCTACAGCAGCCTTTTGCGTTCTTGGCCGAGACTAGCAGGGCCGCTGCTGGACCCCTGGATTTTTTATTTTATTTTTATAATCTTTTTTAATATACTCATTTCTGAGGTTTTCCAAATCCTTTTCAGCTGCATAGTTAGTAGTAAACTTTTTATTTTTTTGAATATTATTTATAAGAGCCATTACCACCATTGAGTTAACGTTTGAAAGTAACACAGAGATTTGATGAAACAACTCTTCATGGGCATTCTACCTAAAGATTTATCACAACGAGGTTAGTGTGCTTCATTGCTTCATTTATGTTTTAATTAAAAAAACACAGATTATTATGTATTTGTCTCGTTGATCTAAGAGTTCCGACACAAATCTATTGACAACGAAAAGTGCATACGTACGGTCATAATAGACATGTGAAAATTGATGAAACTCGAATTCGTTGACTTTGCTCAACGAATTTGGTCCAAATATGTTAGTGGGCAAGCATGTTGTAAAATCCATGCCTTTGCCCACAAACATGTTGGTCAAATGCAATGCTCACAACTGTTAGATAGGTATGTTAGGTTGGTAGTACTAGTAGGAAAGACGGACATATTACGAAATTACAATAACTTGTACACTTGTTTTACTACTATTATGCTTAATTTTTTTAACAACGATATCCTTCTCAATCTCTTATTGATTCTAAGTGTCGAAAAATACACTTTTAGGCTTCTTTTATCAATGGAAGTGTACTCCCTCATTTATTTTTACCCGTTGGTTAAATTTACTTTCTCTTTTGTTCTAAAAATTTAATATTTTTTCCAAACGACAATTTTTAATATTCTACTATCTCGAGGTCCTAGACAAGTGCCTAGTCAGTTTAATGGTTGGGACTTCCTTACTCTCTCTTTTGTAAGCCTCAAAGGGGGCGTTTGGTGCACATTTTTAAAGACAAATTTATACAATATTTGGTTTATGTTATAAAATTTTATTTACAAAAATTGTGAATACTCAGATAAATAATTTATTCATAAAATACGAGAATCCTATCGCTTAAGAAAACATATATATTTTTGTTGTTTTTTTATTTTCAATACTATTTCTTCTTTTTTCTTGTTATTTTTGGCTTTTATCCTTTTTTTATTTTTACACTTTTTTGGTCCTTTTTAATTTCTTATGATTTTTTTTTCAGTTTTATCCTTTTTTCATTACTTAAGATTTTTTTTTTTATTTTTAAGGATTTTTTTTGTCCTTTTTGTCCTTTTTTCTTATTTTTAAAAACCTTTTTCATCTTATATTTTTTTCATTTTTTTAAAATTTTCATTCTTTTTTCATTGAAGATATCTTTAGTGTTTTTTCTATTATCAATTTTTAAGAAAGTTTTGATTTTTAATTTTTTTTAGTTGTTTTTTTGGTTTTTTCTCAATTTTTTTATCCTTGTTTTATTTTTATTATTTTTTGTGAATATTTATATAGTCATCAAATATGAGAATTTTTTTCTTATAACCCCTGCCAAAAATTAAATCAAGATTTAAATTGCCACAATTTTTTCAAAATATGTTTTACAAAAATGTTATTATAATAATTTCAAAAATACCTTATTATTTAAAAATAAACTAATAATTAATTATGAAATATGTATGCATAATTATTTATACAAAATTATGCTTTTTCTAGTATACAATGAAATATAATTTATTATTAATAAATATTAGAAAGAAAGGCTTAAAATAACCAACTTAGAAATTTGGTATAATGGCAAAAATAATTATTATATATATTATCTTGAAACTATAAAAAATAGAAAAATGGTTTTCTAAAAATATGTACGCTCGCACATATTCGCACTCGTCGAGCAATTACGAAAAATAAAATTTCGTGCGCGACGTACAATACAAAAATTTTAAATCAGTACCAAAATCGATAAAAATATAGTAGAAATTTAGGGGTTTTACATCATGCACTTGGTAGGATATTCGAGGAGATGAAGGGTATAGATAATACCGGTGTAGATCCCCTCCTTTGTGGTTGTGTGTTGAGGAGAACTTGCGGGTTGCCTTGTGCACATGAACTTGCAGTGCTGAAACGGGATGGTCAGGTTATCCAGTTAGATATGGTTGACAGATTTTGGACGAAGTTGGATTATGAACCCTCCAAAACGGACAGTACAGCTGATGCAGATGTCCGAAGTCGTTGTGTGGAGACCATGGGAACTATTAATCAAATGTTCGATGCGGCTACCGATTCTCAAAGGTTCTTGATGCTGAAAAGACTTCGGGAGATATCAGTTCCTTCGACATCTTCACTGCTTGAACCAGTGGGTTACAGACGACCTCGTGGTAGGCCAAGTAAAACGAAAATTCGCACTTCACATTCGACCAAGCGTGAACCAAGCAAATTTGAAATTGTTGAGTCTACTCATGTCACGACCCGCACCCTGAAGAGGGGCACGAGCACGTGGTTACGTCCAGCCTACGCCGCAGTATCGGCGGTAGAACGCTGTATATAGGGTCTGTAAATGCCTACGACTAACAGTTAAAATGTACCTGTACAGTATATACTCTCCGAATGGAGGTGACATAACAATACAGTCTCAATCACAGAATAAAACTAAGGTAGATAGCTCAGAGAAAAGACATATGATAGATGAAAGAGTAAATAAGTGCAGGGTCCAATACAAGCCCAGATATATACATCACAGGGTATCAAAATAGAATATAGAACTACAGTCTGATAAGCTAGCTGGATCGCAGTCCAGACAAACCTAGCTAACCTACACTACTCTGGAAATACAAAATCTAGTGGCTCTACTATAAGGCCACGATCTAAGGCTACTCCATCTGACTCGAGCCCATAATAGGTCGAGCAGTCCGCCTCAGAGTCATCTGTAATATATCATAACGGTATCCTGTCAGGAAAATGAGCAAGTACAAACACTAACAGCAGTTCCATGTGAATTGACAAATTCTATAAGAGACAGTATAATGAACTACAAGACAAAGATATATGAAAACTTGGGAACCGTTCGGAAGCCGAGTTACAACCCTTAAACCAAACAAGGACCGGGGTTGTAACTCTTCTCCGGAGCAGAACTTAGTCTCCAATCAAGGTACAATGTAAAGGCAAGTAGAGCATGTGAGTAACTGTATATCATGGCATGGTGAGAAAATACTGAATGTAGAACAGAGCAGGATATACGATAAGATAAAGTAAATATAAAATGTGATTTGAATTATTAGAGCGTTATGTGATCGGCTTGGGAAACATGATCAGGCTTTCCATCCGACCGGCTATGAACAATGAGTACAATAGAACGGTAAGGCCGGTCACCATGGAAAGCTATGAACGATGTAGGGTCAGGCTTTACCCGTCGTGAGGCGAGGGTATAGCTATGAACAATGTATACAGTAGAACAATGTGGGAATTTGATCACACAACCACTAATAACTCCCCATCCCCGAATAGTATAAAGGATTCGGACATAACACGTCATGACACGGGATTCAAAAGCAGGTGATCAGCCCACTCCCAAGTCCATGTCTATACAAGTACAAGTAACAAGTCGAGTCATGTACCAATATACCAAGTAACCCGGGAACAACATCTCATGACAGGATCCGACATATACTAGTCCGTGAACCATCGTGTCAGGAATAAAGTAGGACACTACAACTGAATCGGATATAGCAGATATCAAGACAATGAAAACTATCAGTGAATGTACTCGCCTGCTGTCCTGAGCTGTATGGTATATCAATGCTCAGAGTGGTATCAGAAGACCTAAATATGAGATACTGTAAGTTAATTTAGGTTTAAACAAGTTTAGGAATGATTTACAATGAATGATATGCAATCTAGGTCAAACTAGGTCTCACTGAGTCACACTAAGTCCTGTCAAGTCAATCTAGGTCAAATCAAGTTATATCAAGTCAATCTAAGCCTAACCAAGTCAATCCTAGGTCATACCAGGCATCACGGGTCAAAACAAGTCGAAGGAAGTCAAACGGGATCAAGAGTTGGCCTACAGTTGACTTTTGGTCAACTGGTCAACTCTGGTCAACTTTGGTCAACTCTAGGTCAACCATGGTCAACCCTAGGTCAATGGTGACTAATAGTTGACTTTTGGTCAACTACACAAGTCTAATGGAAATTGGGACTAATTTGGGTAAAGCGTTGACCCATAGTTGACTTTTGGTCCAAAAAGTCAACCGTGGTCAACCGGGGTCAAGACTAGGTCTAGGCGACTATTTCTAACTATTACCAACCTCTACGACCCATATCCAAGTCCATCTTGAACTTCGAAACTCATATCTTGGCCGTAGGCCAATATCCTATTTTACCCTTAAAAAGGGTAAAATTCTAGCTTCGGCAACTATCCAGTTAGCCTACCTACGCTTGGTATTTTGACCCGATCTCCCTAGGGTAGTATGATACTAGCCTATACATATAATATCTACCAAAATACCTAGGTAACGTGGACATTCGGTCCATGATACGGCCCGTTGTCAAAATCTTGAATATTTTAAGATACGCACCGATACGGCGCGATACGGGCGCCCTACAACCCCGAATTCCATCCGGAAGCCTACCCGCAAAATCTAAATCACATATTCATGCCCCACGCCAAGTTTCAACTCAATCAGATACTCCGAGCTCCGTTTCGCCCTCTAACTCGGTTTTTCCCTTTTTCTATTCTAGCCTTTTTCCTATTCTTTCCAACTTCTTTCAATCTTTCCTCCCAACCTCAAATCCTTTTCTAACTTCTCATTCCATAATCTTCTTCTACTCTTCTCTACGATTCCAACCATATATAATACATATATATATATGTCTATATATATACATATACATAGGTGAAGAAAAGGGGGGTAAATAGGCTTTAAAAGCCCAAAATGGGGGGGGGGGGGGGGGGGGGGGGGGGGGGGGGGGGGGGATTCAGACCTGGCAGCAGCCAGGTCTGATCCTGCTGCTGCTACTGCTGGGTTTCATCTTCTTCTTCATCTCCTACTACTTTCCTATATATATACACTTCATATATATATATGTCTATATATATATATATATATATATATATATATATATATATATATATATATATATATATATATATTATATATATATATTATATATATATATATATAACTAGATATCTATAAATAATCTATCTAGATATCTGTCCATCCCTCCAAATATATATATAACACACACACATCCATATACACACATCCATGTATATATATAAATACACTCATATATATATATATATATATATATATATATATATATATATATATATATATATATATATAAACACACCACACATCCTCACACAACACAAACACACACACACCACTCTCTCAACACCATCATCCCCATGACACAATATCACCCTCCTCTACACACACACAAATACATATAATAATACACACACATAAATACACATGTATATATATATATATATATATATATATATATATATATATATATATACCACTCTCAAAGATTAAATCCTAATAAATTATCAACCTATTTTTCTAGGGAAAACCTACAAATTTGTGGACAAATGGAAGAGAATCTTCTCCTCTCCATTTATTGTGAAGGGGTTAAATGCATATGAGTAATAAAATGAGAATTAAAATCATACCTAAATGGAGTTGGAAGAGGAAGAAGAAGGAGTTGGAAAAGAAATGAAGAGAGAAGAAGAAACTTAGTGAAGAAGTAAAAGAAGTGGAGGGGGAGGTGGCCCTATAGGTGGCCGGCCATGGTGGTCATGTTAGGGGCACTTGTATTTACAAGTTTGCCCCTACACTAGCCTAATGTTGATTTAAATCCAAATGGGTTTTAGAAAATGCTAAAATTAATTAAAAATCATAATTAAACTAAATTACTCATGGGGAACTAGTCCAAACTCTTAAACCCTAAAATTTAGTGTGGTGGGCCATGGTTAGCTAACAGGCTAATTACAGCTCAAGTCGAAATTCACCGGGGTCTCGAATTAACTCGGAATGCGATGAAATTCGAACCCGACTCCTATAATAATTAAATAATAATATTCATGAAATAAAATTCCCAAAAATATTATAAAATAGAAAATTACCATTTTACCCCTAACTGGGAAAAGTGAGGGTGACAACTCATGATAGTTGTTCACCTTTGGAGGAAACTATAATGCTCGATGGACCTTCTTCGGTAAAACCAATGTTCACTTCTATCCGAAGGGGAAAGCAACATGTTCGACGGAAGTCATCACGCAATGCCACCGATATTGCATATATAGGACAAGTTCCACCTCAACATCATCCGTATGTGTTGAGTACGGAAAATGTAATAGGGGATGGACATTGTGATTTTCGATGCATAGCCCATGCACTAGGGTTGGAGGAGGGAATCTTGGCCAAAAGTACGTAGTGACCTCATCCAAGAGATCACAGTACTCTTGGGAGATATACGTTAGATGTAACTTGATTAAGGGACTCCAAAACAGGTACTTGAATCTTTGAATTGCTTCGTAGCACCAATTTTTTACCGCAAGTACTGGTGGTCATTTTCCGATATGTACTACTTGTCGGCGTCGGCCTACAACATGGCCATCGTTCACATGCACGGTGATGTCAACGTTATGTTTCTACCCATGAGGACAGAAGTTCCAGCCAACCCTCGGATTGTATGCATGGCATTTGTTGATAACAATCATTTCATCGTGGTAAAGTTTATTTTCTAATGTAAGCTTGAGATTTTATCATTTCATCGTTCACATGCACGATTAATGTATTTTTATTTATTTGTATGCAGGTAAATTTGGCCTCAGACGCACCACTATCACCCATTATCAACAGATGGTCTACTCTGCGTCTTCCATGTGCTGCTGGTTGGGGCGAAGTCTTTAAACAACGGATTGAAAAGTATCGTGAAATTGTTTCCTCCAAAAGCTCAAATGTTGATGATGATCCGATTAGTTTGGACGATTAGTCCTATTGTTATTTAAACGTGTTTTGCGATATTGTACTATGAGAAGATCAATGTACAACATTATGAGATGTTCAATGTACAACATTATGAGATGTTCAATGTACTGTTCCCCCCAAAATTGTTTTGTCATTTAAATGTGTTGTGAAATTGTACTATGAAAAGATCAATGTTCTGGTATTATGAGATGTTCATTGTATTTTTATCGAAAATTGTAAATATGAACTCAGCTCTGCATTTTCTCATGAAAATTACACTGCTCGACCATTAAAGATCGAACAAAACCTTCTGTTCGACCATTACAGGTCGAACAACTCCCTACTGTTCGACAATGAGAGGTCGAACAGACCATTTATGTTCGACGATTACTGGTCGGACAACACCCAACTGTTCTACCATTACAGTTCGAACATCACCTTACTGTTCGACCATTACAGGACGAACAACGCCCTTCTATTCGACCAGTAAAGGTCGAACGTTTGGTACAACTGTTCGACATGTAACTGTAGCATCCCTTCCCGGATTTTTTTTTAAATTTTTTTTTATTTTATTTATTTTTTTAAATGGTGATTTTAGAATTTTTATAAATAATTATTTAGTTAATTATTACGGTAGAATGATTTTAGCCATGGTTGAGATTTGGAGTACAAGGTGACTAGAAATTATGGCACGGGTAGTGCAGTGGTATGCTTTGACTAATGTATTAGTCCTGGTAGAGAAGGCCGAGTCATAGTGATGTCCTAACTAGAAAAACCAGACCAAGTTGCGACGTAACCCTTATCGAAGATTATTTATTTATTAATTATAATATTTAGTTTTAGGGAACCCGGTTGTACCAAACTAGTGCAAATTGGACTCAAACCAAGCCCAAGCCTATGTAGACATACTTTTAGGTATGTACAAATATTTTCTAGCTTTTTGGGTAGACTTAACGATATTTCCTAAATATTTGGTTATTTATACAAAATGGATTTTATTATTATTATTATTATTTATTGAGATTGTTATCTAATATTATTATTTTATTGGTTATATTATTTTATTGTCTAATAAATATAATGTATATGTGTATATGAATATATATGATGTACATGCATCTTGTATGTATATATAAATATATTATATTGTATCATATGTATTGGAATGTATATATAAATATATATTAATGTGTATGTGTGTATATATATATATATATATATATATATATATATATATATATATATATATATATATATATATATATATATATATATATTTTTTGTATGTGTGTATGTGTGTATATATATAAGTGTATGTGTGTATATATATATATATTAATGTGTATGTGTGTATGTGTGTATATATATATATATATATATATATATATATATATATATATATATATATATATATATATATATATATATATAATATTAAATATGTATTGATACATATATGTGACTATATATACAATAATATATATAGTCACATATATGTATATATATATATATATATATATATATATATATATATATATATAATATATATATAAATACAGATGTGTGTATGAATATATAAATATTGGATATATATATATATATATATATATATAGATATATATATATATTATATATATGTGCGTAAATGGATTATTTATTATATATGTGTATATATATATATATAGATATATATTATATATATATATATATATATATATATATACCATAAGCTCACATTAAAACTGAGCTACAGTGACCCCAGGCCCAAGACTCAACCCGAGCCCAGCTCACCAGCCGAGAGGGCACCCCCAGTTCCCGAACCCGAGCGGTGGCCGAGTACCATGCGTATATATATAGATTTCAACAGCTTGAACAAAGCAAACGCGCAACCCTAAACCTCCAACCCGACGACAGCACCTGGGCGCACCCCGCGCGCGCGCGCGCCGGGGGGGGGCACCGCCGGCCGAGCGCCTGAATCCGCGCGCACATGCGCGTGTGGAACACAGCGACAGCCGCTGCCCGACCCCGACTTCGCGCCCGTCTCCTGTGCCGCACACTCCGCCGTTTCACGTTCCATCTTCTCAGGTACGAAGCCCAACTATACGACTCTAAATCCCTTCAATTAGAATTAATTGTAGAGCCTAGGTTGTCAGAGAAATCGACGCAAAGTCGGAGGAAAATCTGTCCAAAAACAGAACACTATTTTAGTCCAGCATCCATGTTCGACGATCGATTCTGATCGATCCAGTGACTTATTAGGAAATCTAATTGAAGAGACTTTTAGACAACATATAGGTCTTCATCACCCTTTTTGAGGATTCGGAAATCATCGACTATGCGTCGAGAAATCGAATCCCAAAGTTTCCCAAAAACCTGTTTTAAAAACATTGAAATTCATCCACACGACGTACGTCACGCCAATCCGGACGACGTAGTCGCGAACCGAAGGCATCGAAAGCTGCGTAACAGCTTTGTGGTCGTGTGGGCTTTGACGGAATTCGAATTGGTCGCGTGTGCGCGACGAATTTGATGCGTATCCGTCGAAATTCACCGTATCGTGCAATTTGTAAATTTCTCAATTACTTTGTGCACGCTCGTCAGATCGAGACGAAACTTGTGCCAACAAACCGTATCGTTTTTCTGGTCCTGCATGCCAAGTTTGGTCCAAATCTGAGACAGTCAATCGTACGTCGTTTTGTGGGCCCCACGGTCCCACTCAACGGGCGATTTTGTGCACGGCCCACCGGAATCCAACTTTGGACATACGGTTGGGTTCGTATCGAAAAACCGGATCCGTAGACATGTAGTTTGACGACTTTAGAGATCGTTGACTCTGGCACGCTTTTTGGTGCAAAGCGGGTCCAACGGCGGACATCATTTTTGTCCAAAATTACTGTTTTGTCCCTGTGTCCAGAATTGGACTTAAGGACAGGTAATCTTATCTGATTTGATACTTCTGGACACGTTGGTGATATTTGTTTTATCATCCGACAATGTTTGTAGATATTTTCTCTAGGTGTCACCATTAGTTAGTCAATTCATATTTTTTCGTAATTCGGAATTAGTACAACCTCATAGTTTAATACTTAGAGACTAGAGTTGATCCCCTTGACCAGGTTGACTATATTAACCAAAAGTCAACTACAGGTCAACCATTGGCTTAGTTTGACCCAGATTGAACTAGAACTTGACTAGTTGACTTTAGTTTGACTTTAATTTGACTTTAGTTGACCTAGTTGACTTGTTGATTAGACTTTGACCTAGAAGGACCTAGAACTATCTAGAATGCACTGTAGATTACTCTTATTTTATGTTAGACTCTTTTGTGACTTGTGATTGCTCTAAATAGGATACTGTGACTCCAGTTGGACATCTACATTTATCAGCGGCTTGGATTACCAGGCGAGTACATTCTCTGATCTTTTCATGCTTCTTTGGATATGTACTCTTGTTATAGACTAGTATACTTGATGCTGACACGACGTTCACACGGATCGGTACCCTCTGGATCTTTTCATGCGATGTTATCCCCTCGGATACATCGAGTATGTCATGTTCATGTACTTTATCATGTCATCATGTACTCCATGTATTCACATTTATCCATGTGCACTCATGTGTTATTCATGTACACTCATGACCATATGAGCTCCATGTATACAGTAGTTGTTATCCATGTACAATAATATAACATGCTTTGATCCTTGTGTATTGGTTGGGGGCAGGGAGAGTGTAGTTGGTTATGTGATCATTATCCCCAGTAGTTATCCATGTGCATTCCATAGCTGTATCCATGTGCAATCCAAGCTGTTTACATAACCAATTCATGCTCTGATTCACGTAGAAGGTTATATTCTTTGCTTATCATATTATATCTCAGTTATATCTTCTCTCTTGTTGATTTCTCTTTACAGCGATTCATGTATAGTTTTCTATAGCTTGTTTTATATGTCCATTCCTGATATGAACTGTTGTGAGAGATATGTGCTCGTTCCTATCCTGATTGGATCCGTTGATAAAATTTTACAGGTACTTGGAGTTCACAGTTAGCCTAGAGGACACTGGTAGAGCTTGGAGTATTTACCTAGAGTTTGTTCATTTTCTTTATTGTTTGTCTTAGAGTTGTATTTGAAATCTTGTGGTTGTTTAATAGAAACTGTTTTACTATCACTCCTGATTTCTCTCTTGTGGATTATCTTATCTATTTCATCGTGATGTTATCTATCTTTAGAGTTGTGATTGAGATAGTATCCTTATGTGTTGTCCTTCGTCTGGAGAGTATAGCATATTGTTTTAGATGTGATTATGACCTAGAACAGCGTTCTACCGCCGACACTGCGGCGTAGGCTGGACGTACCCACGTCTCGTGCCCTAACGCTAGGGTGCGGGTCGTGACGTAACTGCCGAACAAAAGAATTATGTTCGACCAGTACTGGTCGAGCAGTACAATTTTGAGGGAAAAAATTAGCACATAATGGACACATAAACTGAGTACATTTACAGAGTTCATATTTACGATTTTGAGCAAAATTCACATAAACTGAGTACATTTACAGAGTTCATAACGAAGCACAAAGTTCATTAACATAGTTCTTAACAAAGCACAGAGTTTCAGTAACATGAGCACAAAGTTCATAACAAAAACAGAGTTCGTTAACATAGTTCACAACAGAGTTCACAACATAGTTCATAACATGAATCTATGATCTTCGACGCCTTCGACTCCTACTAGTAGACGCCCCCTTCGAAGATTCTGGTGGTTCTTCAGGCGCAATCTTCAAAGCACAATAGGCGCCGACTAAAGCTGGGACTAGCATCGATGTGTCTAGACCCTCTTTATTCTCTACCCATTGCTGGTAGACCGGCTCTAAATACCCCAAAGTATTTCCGATCATTTCCCATGGTTGGGCCTGCCTGGGTAGATGTAGTGCCGACGGCGGTAGAGACGTTCTCCGGATCCTGGATGATGGGATGTGAAAACGTCCTATACCAATGCAGATAATCGTCTGAACATCCCATGCGGGATTTGCATCTCTCCCGCGGGCTTCGATCGATAGTACATGGCTGCTCCAGAATCGGAAGTAGCCTTCCAAGACATCCCACGTCAGGTTGTACTTCTGGCCCGTATTTCTCCGACGGACAATACTTGGAATCAAAGAAAAATCAGGTATCTTCTGGAGTAAGCCAAATTGTCGAAGCACGGTCGGGATGATACGGCTCTACACAGTCAAATGCACGTATGCATCCGTGGTAGAAAGTGACATTGTCCCGAGGATAAGAGTCCCTCATCCCATTGTAGGGTGTCCAATTGACCTACATCATAAAAAAAACATAATTACTAATACACAGAACACATTAATAAATGGCGT
Source organism: Iris pallida (assembly GCA_029216955.1). Taxonomy (NCBI): domain Eukaryota; kingdom Viridiplantae; phylum Streptophyta; class Magnoliopsida; order Asparagales; family Iridaceae; genus Iris; species Iris pallida. The sequence continues at coordinate 902,452 of JANAVB010041017.1, read as the reverse complement.
AAAAGAATGTAATAACACTCACACTAAATACTTGGAGATTGTCCAGAACCTCCCTCAAGGCCAATACTCGGTCGACAGTTCCTGCAGAATGGGATCTCTTGGCCCACCTCAAGCAAGTGGATCGTCCAACTTATAATTGACATTATGGGTTGGCCTTGTGAAGGGAAAATACTCGTATATCTAGGCCTAAAAAACAATATCGGACATATAACAAAACATAAATATCCACAAAAGGAGATAATAACATGAAAACATGCATATAGAGAAGAAGCTACCTCCAGTAACGTCAGATATCCACATATTTGTTGCAACCCCACTCCGAGATGCTAAAAAGCTGTCGATACAAGTATGCTAGAGCAGCTGCTCCCCAAGCATACTCATTGACGCGGTTGACCGTCTCTATAAGACTGGAATTTTCGTGTCCACACGTGTGCCACTCTTGTCTGCAAATATTGTGCATACAAGTACGTACCATAAATATGCACGGGCTGCACGTCTTCTTTTCCTCCCATCCTGTCACCCCAGTTTTCGAATTAGGGGTATTTTTGTCATTTTTTAAGTTTTATAATTTTTAGGAATTTTTATATATTTTATGTTATTTTTGGGATTTATTTGGGTTGGTTTGGATTTTATCCAATTCGGACTCAAATTGGAGACCCGGGTAGCCTGGACCCTAGTGGGACCCCCGTACTAGCTGGGCTTAGCCCATGTACCATCATAAATAGGCTAGAAATTATTAACCTAATTTTCATGACTTAATTAGTCATTTAGAGACCTAATTAGTCGTTAGAATCAAACCGAATTGAACCGAACCAACCCGAATTCAATTTGAACCCAAACTAGGGTTAATGGGTTGGGGGCTTATTGGATCCCAACCCAATAAACCCCCCCCCCCCCCCCCCCCCCCCCCCCCCCCCCCCCCCCAACAGTGGCCGGCCACCATAAGAACCCCCCTTTTGTTTACTTCTCCACAAAGTCAAACCCTCTCTTCTTCCACCAAGTTTCTTTTCTTTCTCAACTCTTCTTCTTCTCCAACAACATTAGGTATGTCTTAAATCCTTCATTTATTGCTCCTTTTCATTTTTGTCATTCACATTAAGTGTAGAGAATTCAATTCTCTACACTTTGCCCCCTATTTTGTAGGCTCTCTCTAGAATTTTGGTTAGTGATTAATTAAGGGTGATTATATGTTAATGATAGATATATATATGTATATATATATATTTTTTTTTCTTTTTTTTTTTTTCTTTTTTCTTCTTTTTTTTTCCAACGCGTGCGGGCTCAGTATAATCGTGTGTCCCACGCACACGATTCTTGGCCTTATATGTATATATATATATATATATATATATATATATATATATATATATGGATATATATGTGTATGTATAGATATATATATAGGAATATATATGTATGTATTTGTGTGTGTGTGTGTAGAGAGTGGTGGGAAGATGATGAGAGTGGTGGAGAGTGGTGGTGTGGTTGTGTGTGGTTGTGTGTGTGGTTGTGGATATATATATAGGTATATGTGTATTTGTACATATATATGTATGTATATATAATATGTATACGTGTGTGTATATATAGGTAGAGATGTATGTGTATATATATATAGATGGGAGGAGAGGATTAGATATAGAGATATATATTAAGATAGTTAGATAGATAGTTATAGATATATATATAGCTATATATATATATATATATATATATATATATATATATATATATATATATATATATGTATATATATATAGAGGGAAAGAAGAAGAGAAGAAGTAGTAGTAGAAGTAGCAGTAGCAGTAGCATTAGGAGCAGCAGCAGCAGGGGAGCATTAGCAGCAGCAGCAGCAAGCAATGCAGCAATGCAGCAGCAGAGCTGCATTGCAGCTCCTTCCCCCCCCCCCAATTCACCCCCAATACCACCCCCCATTTGCCTATAAACCCCCCCCTAGTACCCTATGTATAGGTGTACATGTAGGTATATATATATATATATAATATATATATTATTATATATAATATATATATATATATATATATATGTATATATATGGATAGATAGGTAGGTAGGTAGATGGAAGAAGTTTGGAATTTAGAAAGAAGAAGATAGGAAATTGAAAGAAAACTAGAAGAGAGAATAGGAAGGAAATGAGAAGATAGGAATTAGAAGGAGAGAGTGAGGAAGAGGCCAAGAAGAAGGATTTAAGCTAGAAGAATTAGGAGAAGAAGTTGTGAAAGAAGAAGAACTAGAATGAGAGTAAAAGAAGAGGTTGGAGCGAAGGCCTAAAAGAGGGCTTTTGGTAGAAATCGAGTTAGAGGGCGAAATTG